>JAGFPH010003211.1:0-13650 GCA_018207615.1 Philaenus spumarius | reverse complement strand
TACGGGGGTTCGCGTGCGAAAAACGCAATGCACTGGGTATTGAAAATAGTCCCAATACGGGGGTTCGCGTGCGAAAAACGCAATGCACTGGGTTTTGAAAATAGTCCCAATACGGGGGTTCGCGTGCGAAAAACGCAATGCACTGGGTTTTGAAAATAGTTCCAATGCGGGGGTTCTCGTGCGAAAAACGCAATGCACTGGGTTTTGAACATAGTCCCAATACGGGGGTTCGCGTGCGAAAAACGCAATGCACTGGGTATTGAAAATAGTCCCACAATACGGGTGTTCGCGTGCGAAAAACGCAATGCACTGTGTATTGAAAATACGCCCAATACTGGGGTTGGCGTGCGAGGCACGCAATGCATTGTGTATTGAAAATACTCCCCAAAACGTGGGTTGGCGTGTAATGCACTGTGCGTCAGCCGCTTCTCATAGTGTTCAGTGTCAGTTCACATGAGGGTTCTTAGCAGTGAACGTGTTAAGCTCCATACCCCGGTCTAGCCCCTCCCTAGAAAATATCATATGGGCGCCCATGATTGAAATACTCTTATTTGAAGTCTAGAAGAGAGGCACAACGGCCCTAACTTTGCTTTAAGACAATTATTATTAAAGATTTTATCAAAAACTGATAAGTAGTCCTTGAGAGAAATCGTAATAGCTGTAAACAAACATAAGCACCTTTTCTCATTTTAATAGCTTATTAGGCGGAGAAACCCTTCACGTTAAGTATTTTCTGTAAAGCACTGATTGTGTAAAACACGAACACATTATGTATTTAATACATTTTCAAAAAGTAAAGTACATTTTGATGTTTCACTTTTCCCAAGATTTTTACTTTCCGTTAGATAAAACATTTCCAATGCGAATTAAAAGAATAGTGTACAAACATTATGTAATAGGTAAAATAAACAGACTTCTTATAAAGTGAACTCCAAACGATAAAAGGTTTTCAGTCAACTAAAAACTAGATTTGTTATTTTTCTTCAGCCTTTTTTTTCACAAACGGTTAAATATTACAGAAAATAACTTCATCCATAGTTAGTTTATTATATATTGTAAAAAAAACAACAATTATGGGTCTCATCTACAAGATCAACTTATCCTTTCCTAAACGAAGTTATTAACTTCAGGCTTATTTCGCGTCATCCAAAGGGATTTCCATCAACAAAATTAACTATTTGATGCGGAGACGTAATAACCGAAGCTAATCGTTACATTATGCAAATTCTCAACGATGGAACAGCTATGATTATAATGTTAGTACATACAGACCCTCGAAGACTCTACCTTATACACTACGACTACAATAACCGATGTAGAAGAAAACAAAATTTATGTAACGAATATATGACGACCAAACGCTAATATCGAATAAATGCAGGTTTAAAAAAATGTTGTATTCACTTTATAAATGCATTTTAACTAGTAGTTCTGTGAACAGTAGACCTCGCTCGTCAAAATAACAAATGTGGTTTTGAGCTTAGGTTAAAAATAGTGTGCCAGTAAGGAAGTAAGCAGAAGGTTTATTTAGCAAGTGAAACATTATTTTGCAATTCCCGCGATTCCGGAGTTTCTAGTTTTAGGTTTTTTTCTTTTCTTGAGCTTTAACTGCTAAAGATTTTCTTTTAGGGGGCATTGTGTTTTATTTAGGTTAATAATGCGTAAGATAGCTAAAAAATATGTTATTCAGGGAAAACATAGAATTAAATATTTACATACTTAAATAACTAAAACTTAAGAATGTATTTACAGTTCCATATCATATTCCAATATTAGAAATAATGAAAACAAACGATGTTAAAGCGTCATGATCTCAACCCATCTAGCAACACTTCCCACGCTGTCCAACGGTCATTTTTTGTATGTCCTTTATCGCCGCGGGGTTTCATTTGTTTCATCTCATTTAATTCAAGTAAAGCTAAGTCAAATACTTTAATAAAATAATAATTTACAAGTATACAGTTCAATTCTTTGATTTATTCTCTACACTTTCTTATAATAATATGTCAATTTTGGGCAAAGGATATATTCCTAAATTACAATTCAAAACAGGTCTAGTTTTGTTAGCAGTCTTGTAGTAGAAACACAAAAACTGGTGTTTTCAAAATAGTAAATTTGAAATTGATAAATATTTTTATACAGTTGTGTTTAGAACTAAATTACGAAATTTGTTTACATTTATGAAAAAAAAATACAAAAAATGTTTACTACTTTTTATGTAGGCCTGAAGTTAAACTTTTCCTTTTGTTACTGAACATGCTTGTTTCTTGAGCTAATAACTTTATTAATTTTACTTCAATGATTTTTTTACTGGCATATATGGATTCTTTAAACCTTTATCTACAAAAAAGCTATGGAACACTTTTGAATTGGTTTAGAATGCACGTATAAAAACATGGTTAAATACAAAAACTTGGACGATTTTTAACAAATTTGAAGTTTACGGCCATTTTGTGAGCTTACCGTTAGAGATACGGAAAAAATCTAAAATACAATTTTGTTGAAAATCTAATTTGCTACTAGCAAGATTTGATTAGTTTTTAAATTTGACTTAAGGTTAAGCCACAAACTGGCTTTGGAAAAAAAGCTTACACTGAGAGAAACGGTCCGGCCGCCATTTTTGTTTTATTTAAGGGGTTAAAAATGAAAAATTGAAAAAAAACGTATATATACATGGCTCGGCCTAGGAATAAGGAACATTCTTGCAAAAAATCATAAAAATCGGTAAAGGCGTTTGGCCATAATCGTGAGACAGACAGACACACAGACGAAATGCCGAACGGTCGAGTTAAAACGGAGACCTTGCTTCGCTCGGTCAATTATGTTCAGAGAGTCTTGTCCATGCCAGAACACATACTTCCTTCTATACTGGCGACAGAAATAATAAAAATAAAATTTATTGGTTCCGATGGTGGATAGGGTCAGGAGAAAAACATTAGATTAATCTGTTGTCAAATTTACAAATGTTTAAACATTGGCCGTACTGGATGGAAGGGTAATAAAGGCAATATACAGCGATAACATAAACATTTGTTTACAGAGCACAAGGTTAGCAACATAGCCTACTCTGTACCATACCCTAGACTTTGACCTAGGAGAAAAAACGTATTTTAATGATGACTTTGATATGTCAACAATAGGGTGGTTCATAAAAGCTGGATCGGAAGTCGTTCATTTGAATTACAAACCCTGGATGGCAGACAGAAATTATCTACGTTCTTTGTGTAATTTAGGTGAAAATGAAACAGTCTTTCACTTGGTAGCGGTGTGTCCCATATTTAGACAAATTCGCAAAAAATGGTTTGTTTGCTGAAGCAATAATAAGCCAAACGGAGTTAGAATCCCATTTGAACGGCAAGGATTGGCGCTGTCTAGCCAAATATTTGAGAGATGCTTGGGCCTATAGATGGCCGTTGATAGCCGAATTTCACTATTGACCAGTAACATCTATATATATAAAAGCCAAATCCACTGACACACTGATCACGATTTCTCAAAAACTACTGAACGGATTGGAACGAAATTTGGCACGTAGCTTCCTCTAGGGCCATAGGTGCTCACTAAGAAAGGTTTTCAAAACATTCGAATTTTTAGGGGGGGGGGGGTTGGGGGGGGTCAGTTACTAAATCACGATTTCTCTAAAACTACTGAACGGATTACTACGAAATTGGTATGTAGCTTCCTCTAGGACTCTAGGTACTGGGTAAGAAAGGTTTTCAAAAAATTCGAAAGTTTAGGAGGGTTTGGGGGGTCAAAATTACTAAAAAAACCACCGAACGGTTGGAATGAAATTTGGTATGTAGCTTCCTCTAGGACCCTAGGCGCTCGGTAAGAAAGGGTTTCAAAAATTCGAAATTTTAGGGGGGTTTGGGAGGTTAAAGTTACTAATAAAAAATAAAAAAAACACTGAACGGATTGAAATTAAATTTAGTATGTAGCTTCCTCTAGGGTCCTAGGTGCACACTAAGATAGGGTTTCAAAAAAATTCAAACTGTTAGGGGAGGTTTGGGGTGGTCAAAGTTACTAAAAATCCCCATAAGAAATAACTTACATAGTGTAATATATTTATTGATATAATATATTTTTGTTAATATATATATAACTTTGATTTGTCTATCCGTGCAAAGCCGGATCGGACCAGCTAGTAGGCTATATAAAAACTTGTTGCCTATATAAACGTGTACAAAGTCTAGAACATCCAAGTTCGTAAACTAATATATATCCCTTAAAATACTTCCATCTAGCAAACAGTATCCGAGCAAAGACGGTTCTAACAGTTACGTTGTCATAATTTTGAAATATTTCAACAAAAAGTGAATAGTTAATGGCCGTGGTTGTAGATTTAACAATAAAACTAATCTAAATAAATAACATGACTCACAGTCTTGTAATCACCTCCGCAAAGGATCTGCAACACATAGATAAAAGTATAATATTATTATTATTCATAACTTCTCTGCCAAGTTTTTTTTAAAAATAAAACACTGTAAGTTAATAAACATGTAACACGAATATTCATGGATATAATACCATGAAGAAAGAAAAGTTTTAGAGCGAGCACCTAGGGTCCTAGAGGAAGCTACATACCAAATTTCATTCCAATCCGTTTAGTATTTTTAGAGAAACCGTGATTTAGTTACTTTTTCCACCCAAACCCCCCTAAAATTTCGAATTTTTTAAAACCCTTTCTTAGCGAGCACCTGTGGCCCTAGAGGAAGCTACATACCAAAGTTCATTCCAATCCGTTCAGTAGTTTTAGAGAAATCATGATTTCGTAACTTTAACCCCCCCAAACCCAACCTAAAATTTCGAATTTTTTTAAAACCTTTCTTAGTGAGCACCTATGGCCCTAGAGGAAGCTACCTCCGTTCAGTAGTTTTTGAGAAATCGTGATCAGTGAGTCAGTGGATTTGGCTTTTATATATATATAGATAGAGGCAATTATGGAAAACATAATGGCTGGTTGAATTATTAATCAAAATTTAATAACTCTATCAATTTTAGTTTAGACATTTCATATCATTTGCGTATAACAAATACAGTAATTTTAAAATTCGATCATAAGAAATCAAATTAAAAAACAGAACTCTATCAAGATTAAATTATATAAAATCGTCAGAAATTATTAACATCATATATAACAGTAAAAAAACACACAGCTTAAAATAATTACACCATCAATATCTTTTAGAAGCATTATAACTAACAAAAGTTATACCATTGCAGGAAATTCTAAACCCAAATTTCTTGCAAAATATTCCCTAAATTATATACAGATATAACCTTTAATTCTTTACGTAAAAGTATGGCCGGTCTAGGTTTGATAGTGTCTCTACAAATGTATAAAATCTTGCTTTAGCTTTGCATAAAAAAAATTGCACAATGACGACAAAATTTAGTAATAGCAAATGCAATTTTCCAACCGTTTAAAAACACGACATTTTAGACTTTTTTAGAAAGATACAGATTTTAATGTAGGCTACATGCAGATGCGGATACAGTATTTAATTGGGGGGGGGGGGGGGGGGGGGGTATGGTCGAAAACAGCCCATAAAAAGTCGAAATAACATTACCGGGAGGGGGATTAAACAAAATATAAACTCCATGAATTAGTTTTTAATGCATTTCTATGCCATAAATATATCTTGAAAGAGCAAGAGTGTCTTAAGCCTAGTACGCAGTGGGCGACTCTTTTGAATCAACTCTTTGTGTCTGAGGTGAGTCCCGCGTGAGTCTAGACAGAATCGGTGCTGCGTCGACTCTTGAGTCAATTAATCCGGTGTTCGGCGGGTTAGTATTAGCAGAATTAAATGCATATCAGCTGTTAATGTGGAGTGAAAAGGAGACATAAAATGAATCAAGATTCATTAGTACTTTTAAGTGGAATACTGAGTTTGTCTTGGTTACTAAATAGTAGAAAAAATAAGTTAAAACAATACAACGATCACATTTTTTTATTATTTATTTTAAATTTATTAAATGTAATGTAATAATTTATGTAATGTAATTAATTAGTTTCAGTCTAAATTATTAAAATAAACACAGCTTCTTTATTTATGAACCGATTTTATTAATTCATGTTTTGTTGGATTTTTATTAATAAATACTACAAATTTTGTTTCTTGCAAAAATTTTATTTAGGTACCGGTTTTCGTGAAATTTGACATTAAAAAATTCAAATGGCCGCCATTTTGAAATTTTGAAAGTTAAAAAAATAATTTTTTTTTACAAATGTTACTTTAGTGCAAAATACTTTTGCCAAGTTTCGTAAAAATATCTCAAAGGGTTTTTGAAATAATAAATATTTGACCGAGCTTAAGCGAGGTCTCCGTTTTAACTCGACCGTTCGGCATTTCGTCTGTGTGTCTGTGTGTCTGTATGTCTGTGTGTCTGTGTGTCTGTCTCACGATTACGGCCAAACGCCTTGACCGATTTTGATGATTTTTTGAATGAATGATCCTTATGCATAGGCCGAGCCATGTATATATACGGTTTTTTTCCATTTTTCATTTTTAACCACTTAAATAAAATAAAAATGGCGGCCGGACCGTTTCTCTCAATGTAAGCTTTTTTCCAAAGCCAGTTTGTGGCTTAACCGTAAGTCGAACTTAAAAACTAATAACATTTTGCTAAAAGTAAATTAAATTTTAAACGAAATTGTATTCTTGATTTTTTTCCGTATCCCTAACGGTAAGCTCACAAAATAGCCGTAAACTTCGAATTTGTTAAAAATCGTCCAAGTTTTTGTATTTCAACCAAGTTTTTATACGTTTATTCTAAACCAATTCAAAAGTGTTCCATAGCTTTTTTGTAGATAAAGGTTTAAAGAATTCATATATGCCAGTAAAAAAATTATTGAAGTAAAAAAAGAAAGTTATTAGCTCAAGAAACAATCACGTTCAGTAACGAAAGGAAAATGTTTAAATTTAAGCCTACATAAAAAGTAGTAAAAATTATTGTAATTTTTTTCGTAAATGTAAAAAAGTTTCGTAATTTAGTTCTAAATAGAATTGTATAAAAATATTTATCAATTTCAAATTTCTTATTTTGAAAACACCAGTTTTTATGTTGCTACTACAAGACTGCTAACAAAACTAGGCCTGTTTTGAATAGTAATTTAGGAATATGTCATTTGCCCAAAAATGACATATTATTATAAGAAAGTGTAGAGGATAAATCAAAGAATTGAACTGTATAACTGTAAATTATCATTGTAAATTTCATAAAAGTATTTGACTTAGCTTTACTTGAATTACAAAATGAGATGAAACAAATGAAACCTCGCGGCGATAAAGGACATACAAAAAATTTCCGTAGGACAGCATGGGAAGTGTTGGTACATGGTTGAGATCACTATCACGACGTTTTAACATCGTTTGTTTTCATTATTTCTAATATTGGAATATGATATGGAACTTAAGTTAACTTATAAGTTAAGTTTGAGTTATTTAAGTATGTAAATATTTAATTGTATGTTGTCCCTCTATAACGCGATATTTTTAGCTATCTTAAGCATTATTAACCTAAATAAAACACAATGCCTCTAAAAGAAAATCTTTAGCAGTTAAAGCTCAAGAAAAGAAATAAAAACGAGAACTAGAAATCCCGGAATCGTGGGAATTGTAAATAATGTTTCACTGGCTAAACCTTGTGCTTACTTCCTTACTGGCACACTATTTTTAACCTAAGCTCAAAACCACATTTGTTATTTCAACGAGCGAGGTCTACTGTTCACAGAACTACTAGTTTCCCAAAATACAAAATGGCGGATTACTGCTAAACTAAGCCGAAATCGAAAAAATGTTATACTACATTTTCAACTTATTTTTGCATGTAAAATTTGAATCTGCATAGCTTGCTACAAAAATAACTAAACAATTTGTTAAATTTTAAAAAAAATTTAGTTTTATGCTAATTTTGGTTGTTGTAGACAATTAGCAAGAAATTATGTTTTTAGTTTTTTGTCGATAACTCGGTTATTCTTTGACCTACTAAAAATAAAAAAGAAGCATTGTGTCTGTCGTTAAAAAAGGAAAATATTTTGTCTCTTGTACATTTTTTGCAAAGTTAACGGTTTTCAAGATATTTCACATTACAAATTTGTAACGGCCGCCATTTTGAAAATTATAAAAATAAATTCTTTGTGTTTGGTACACTTGTTAATCGTAATATATAAAATGCTTATTCCAAATTTAAACTCGATATCTTATCTATTTCCAGAGTTACAGTAAGTTTTTGTAAAACAACAAAATGGCGGATTACGGCTAAATTAAGCAGAAATTGAAAAAATGTTACTCTATATTTTAAACTTATTTTTGTATGTAGAATCAGGTCCTTTATAGCCCACCACACATTTTTGTGACACCCTGTATATAGATAAGTTTATCCTATTACTTTAGATGAGCAATTCTTGCATCTATCTTTGTATCTGTCGCGGATCTCGAATACGGCTCTAACGAATTCAAAGAAATTTTGTGTTTAGGTGTAGTTTTGATTTTTAAGCACACCCATATAGTTGTATTTTGTGTAAAAACGCAATTTTTTGAGAAAATCTAATTTAAAAGTTGAAAAATTTTAACATTGGCTCTTATGGGTTGCCATGTTGGTTAAAAAATAACAACGAAATAGTAAATAAAGCGATCAAAACAGCTGTTTATAAACAAGCCAATTTATACAGTTTTAGCACGTTGGAAATAGAGTGGAATAAAACAAGTTAAGTCTTATAATGCCGAGTTTGAACTCAATCAGTCAAACATTGCAAAACAAAATGGCAGCTATACAGAAAACGGATTTTCATTCGGTTATTCTGTGCTGCCACGTTTCAAGGAGAACGGTTTCAATGAAATTAATTACAGCTAAACTCTCACGACAGCTATTTGTGTACGAATCTCGACTCCATCGAGTGAACTAAAGCAAACGAATAATTCGTAATAGTTATAGTACTCGCTGTTAGTTTGTTAAATTGTTAAAGTTCCTGCTAATTCGACAAGTAAATACCCACAACCCTGTCAATGTTCGCAGCAGACATTTCTAAAACTAACTGGTGGTAGGTATTATCGACTGCTAAATACATGAATTAATGCGTTGTATTAATCAGCCTTATTCACGGAAGATTTCAATCCCGGTTTACCATTACGAGGGCGGACAAACGCCGGCAAATCTCAGGACGAGTTAGCGTAATCTAAAACTCTCACTTGAAAAATACTCCTTGCGTTTCCCACTCTATAGCCGACGGCACGGGTCTTTCGTAATTGCATTTCTTAAAATTCGAACCATCTTGTATTTCTGTTTAATTTTCTAATGAGTGTTTACTTTTTTTTAATTAGTTTAAATTTTTGGTCGCTTGACTATGTCATATAAATTGTATTCTAATTTTGCTGTCTGGATTGATACGGACACTTGATCAGGAAACACAATGCGGCAGTAAAAACTATTTAATTTTAGTATGAATTGTTCCCCTTAATTAGTGTACCATAATATCACGCCATGGGCGACCATATGATATTTTCTACTGGGGGGGGGGGGGCAAGACCGGGGTATGGGCTTAACACGTTCTGCTAGAAACGCACACGTGAGCTTGACACTGAACACTATGAGAAGCGTCCGACGCACAGTGCATTGCGTGCTTCGCACGCCAACCCTCGTGTTGAGGGTATTTTCAATACACGATGCATTGCGTGCTTCGCACGCCAATTTTCAGCCTATATGCTATGGACGCACATGTACGTACGCTTTAAAAAATTAGCGATTATTACGTAGAAAGGTTCAAAAATAAAAAATAAAGTAATTTCTACTTATTTAGACTATAGATATAAAAAATATAAGGTCAACTCCTAGCGTAGGAAATACGAAATTTGCGTAGCAGTGAACGTGTTAAGGAATACCCTCCCCGCCTTCTGCAAAAGGAGTCCAGGGATATTTGTGACCTCCCCAAGAAAACTTTGGGAAGCAAATTTGGCTGTTCAGGTGAAATATTAACTCACACAGCATTGAGTCTGTACCTTTACACCGTCAGTGAATACACAAATACCTATAACACTCCTAGAGGCCGCACCAAGTAGTGACCCAGCAGAGATCATGCTTGAACTCTTGAGAATAAAATAAGTATATGTAAAATCAAACGGCACGTATTTTAGTGCTAATCTCTTTAAAGTAAAATACCTGACTATAATTAATAATATACATATTTTCCTTTCCCTGTGAGATAAGGGGGGTGGGGGGGGTGTTGCCGTGGCCCCCCTCTGCCCATAGGTATGGGTGCCCATGTATCACGCCGAGAGATAAAAAAACTACTTACGGTATGAAACGTTTCAAGGCATTATTAATAAATAATAGACCCGAGAACAGAAAGGGTTGAGTACAGGAGGAAGTTGGTTATTTCCGCTCGAATTGCTTCAAAGGCGAAGACAAACTTTATTTCAGCTTAAACATTAATAAACACTAAATAACCGCCGTTTTTATCTTCTTATCTTATCCCTTGGAATTCAATTACAATCTCTCTTCTCGTAGCAGAAAATCTCTTTACAAGTATCAGATATCATGGCTTATCAAAACGTTTAGATTTGTAGGTTGGACCACGTCTATTTTAGTTGGATTTTCCGTGTTTTACTTCACCCCTGACCTAGTTCAGTAATATGGACACAAAGTGAGGACGTTAGCAACAAACCAAAAACTAAAATCAAGATTGTTTGATGTAAAAGGGGCGTACATTTTTATGAAGGCCCATTCTACACGAGCGTGAATCTCGCGACGTGATTCCCGCCTCGGGGCCACGCGCTCGACAGGAGCCATCGAGTTAAATTGGCGTTTCTACACGAGCAGGATTCACGACGCGCGAGGACGCGGCACTAGGCGGGAGCGCGGAGCTGTGACGCTGACGTCCGCGTCAATCCCGCGTCGGGAATCCCGCCCAACCATTCTATACGTAGCGGTGTCACCGAGCGCGGCAGGCGGCAGCTCACTTCTCATCCATTGTCAAGTTTAGAGATGGGCTTAAGAGCGATTTTCTGTGAGCAGTGATCGCAGTGAGCGTTCAAGGGAACGAGCAGTTAACAGTAGCAGCGATTTAGTCGCAGTTTAGATCGCAGTTTACGAAAAAGCAACTGCTATCCTGCTATGAGATCTATGTTGTTTTCCTTTCCTGCTCACTGCTCAGCGCTCAATACAATAATTTGTGTTAATAAACTGCTTGTTACTAACATATGGCGTGTTAAAAATGCGTTTTAGGTGATTGTGTAAAATGTTGTAAGGCAGATGAAATTTAGAATGGTTATTTATTTACGGACAAAATCAGTTATACGACCGAGTTCCACCGCATCCACCCCGCGTCTGAACTGCCTCGTGTAGAATGGCACGACGGGTTTCACGCGGACTTCACGCGACGGGGATCCCACCACGTGTAGTTTGCACAAACGTTTGACGCGGTCACGCGGGAATCCCGTCGCGGGATTCACGCTCGTGCAGAATCGGCCTAATGGGCTTATAAGCCACGTCTGCCCTCTTCCATAATTAACTAGAGTTCCCTTTGACGTTGTCAACCTCAATCTCAATTATTTATCAACGCTGTCTTAACGTTGCTGTAACTTTTATTGCTGTTTGTCGTTGCGTTGTGTTAAGGTTGACAATCGAAGACAAGGGTGACAGAATTACGTTTAATTGTGGAATAAGATGAGTACAGGAGCAGATAAAGATATTCTTCACTGACTAAGTTGACTAACAAGACAAGTAGTGTTACAAGTGTTGTTCTACCGCGTTTGGGTTAAAAACAAGCGAGCTACTTCCCACATTTTCCAACTAATCCACAGGAAGTAAACGACGCATTTCTTCCCTCGTCCTTATTGCAGAACTGTCACCATAACCTCGTTGTTTAAACTGATTATGACTAAGCACTTTTTGGATTCTCTGCATAGATTGTCGTTTCTCTGTGGTACAGCTTACAGTAAATTTATGTTATAAAGACGGAACATTTTCCTTAAGTAGTATTTTATTATTTATTCACCCTCTGTCATGATTCTTTCTTGCTGTGTAGTGTTATCCGTTGCAGAGCCTTTGTAATGTTTTGTTTTACTGATTTGTTATTTCTTGAATTTTATTTTTGTTATTTAGTTTTAACGTTAGTGTGCATGTGTATTAGCAAATGTGTACCATTTTCAGCTTTTAACTCTGGAGCAACATCTGCTGTACTTCTATCTTTCAGGAGATGATAATCAACTGGGTTTTCTTTAAAAAATGTAGATACAATACTATATTTTATAATCTAATCTTGTTATTTTATAATCTTGTAATTTTATTTGTTTAATGTAGTAACCTCAATTTTGTTAAATCAGTTATAAGCTATTGATATAAGACTAGGCCACGCATAGGCATATATTTGACTTTTATCTATAAATGTATTACTTTGTTAGACCGAATAAATTAAATGTCACTACAATCATATCAACTTTTAAAATAGTTACTATCCCAGGATAAACAAAATTCGTCCCGATTTTTTACTTATTTCAAGTAATTCGACTAAAAATTATGTTTTCGTCTCGCTTGTAAGCAAACATATGTGATAAAACTTGATAATATACCATTTTTGTCATCTACAAATTATAATTGATATGTTCATAAACGATTTCCTGCTCATTACAAAAGTTTATCTTCAAAATGGAATGAAAGATAAGTTATATCGAAGAGGGCTGTTTCGTCCTGGTATTGTACACCCTTGACCATAAAACACATTTTGATTGAGTATGTAAGAATCGAAAGAGAAGGATTTATGGCGTACCAAAATCTATTCGTGAGATGATACTAATGTCATTGATCAGGATTTAGTCTTCTTGCACCGCCTAAATATTTTAAATAACGTTTATGTTATATTCGCACGGCCCTTCTAAAGATTAAAAATATTTTGAAAATTTGTTCAGATTATATTTTGTTGTTTATATTTGTATATCTAAAATAATGTGCACAATTTTAATCGATATTTTAAATACTCTGCTTTGTTTATTTAATAAGAGTTGTAAAGGAGTAACTGTTTTTGCTGTTTTTTTTAAACTCATTGTCTTGTATCCAAGTCACTGGTTATAATGAATAAAATTTATTATGTCCGTCTATGTGACTTTTATTATAAAGTACTTTACTTACGGTACTTATTCCATGACGCGTTTCGGAACTGGTTCCATCATCAGATATCCCCCTGCTGAGGTCGTCATAACACTAAAATAAATTATTAAAAGAAACATAACACATACTTATACACGCGCACATCAACACAAAACACAAGAACACAAAAAATGTACCGCGTGTGCACACCATCGACTACGTTTGACTACCCTTTTTTTTTGTTTTTGGGGGGGGGGGGGGCTTTTAGAGTTTCTGTAGAATCTTTTAGGTCTAAAACATACTTATTTTACATTTAGTATATGTAAAATAATGTGTATTTTAGTTTTATTCTATATTATAAAGTCTTTGTTTTGTTTAGTTAATACGAGTTGTTTTAGGGGTGGGAGGGTATTATAGGATTTCTACTTATATTGCATCACGTTTATCTAAAATAATTTCCATATTAGTTTTATTCTATATTTTAAAAGTATTTGCTTTGTTTGGTTAATACGAGTTGTATAAGAGTATAACGTTGATGTTTTCGGGGGGGGGGGGGGGGGGGGG
>JAGFPH010003210.1:132051-160068 GCA_018207615.1 Philaenus spumarius | reverse complement strand
GGACATTGTGTTTCCTCATTTCGTAAGTTGTGTTACAAACAGTTTACTTGATAAAACCTCTGAAATGGACATTGTGCTTCCTCATTTTGTAAGTTGTGTTAAAATAGTTTACTTGGTAGTGTTAAAATACTCAAATTTCAGACTAAACCAGTAAGACCAACGATTTATATTCATTACAGTTTTTACTTCTGTCGGCAGTCCTGCGACTGCTTTCTTTTTTAACTTCCCGCTAAAAGAAAATTGAAAATTTTCTAAAATCGGGAAGTTATTGGTTTCACCCCTTTTTTCTAAAATCGAGTATTCATCAGATCTCGACGTTTTGAGGTCCTAGGAATCTTCCCTGACCACTCCCGAGAGGATGTCACCCTTTCTGTGTGTATGTGTGTGTGCGTGTGTGTGTGTATGTAAAAAAAAAATTCAAAATCTTTTATTGTCATTAAGCACATTTTTTATGGCAATAGTCAGTGTCAACATAAATTAACAAAATGAGCAAAATTTGAAGAAAAATTTCCAACACATCACTTTTTTCAAGTGACATCAATATAACAATAAAATAAAATTACTATAAGAAACAGTCAAAATCAATACAAATATACAACCACAATCAACTACAAAAAGACAACCTATTTTAATGAACATTTAAAAACTTAATGAACTAGTGTCACAAATCAAATACTCCTGGGTGGAATAAAAAGCTTTCAGTTTGAGCCAACTACTGACTCTTAATTTAAAATTCCCTAATACAGTTGTCCAAGCCTCCTCAGGCAATTTATTAAAAAGTTTTATTTTCATACATAGAATACTGTTGTCAGTTTTTTTAAGTCTTACATGCATTGCATCTATACAATATTTCCTTCTAGTATTGTAACTATGAATATTTTGCCTGAAAGTACAGTTCTTTAAATTCGCCTTAACATCTAGTAAACAATAATATATATATAAACTGGGTAGTGTCATTATTTTAAATTCTTTAAATATGGGTAAACAACTATCTCTTTCTGCCATATTCTTTATAGTTCTTAAGATTCTTTTTTGCCACACAAAAACTTTCTTAGAACCACTGCTGTTACCCCATAGTGTTATACCATACGTCAAATGTGAATGGCAAAATGCATAATACACATTAATCAGTATGTCCACACTGACACAAGCCTTCAATTTGCGCATCAAATAGGTAACTCTAGACAATTTGCTACATAGAGTTGTTACATGATGCTCCCAATTTAACTGACAATCCAAATGCATACCTAACAATTTTACAGTTTTGGCAGTGGAATCTTTACTTAAACTGTTCAGTGAAAATACAAGTTTTTCAGTTTTACTTTGGTTTACAACAAGAGAGTTTGCTTTGAACCAATGCAAAGCTTTTCCTAATGCTTCGTCCTGTTCTAACTTTAAGAGCTCAACACTATTACCACAGTTTAAAAACGTGGTGTCATCTGCATACAAAATAGTCTTACAGGGCATATTAATGGAAAAGTCATTTAGAGCCACAATAAAAAGGAAAGGACCTAGAACTGATCCCTGTGGTACCCCAATTTTTATAGTTTCAAAATTAGACTTATCCTGGCCTTGAACAACCATTTGCTGTCTATTACTGAGATAAGATCGAAACAAATCTAGTTCAATGTCTCTAACTCCATAAGAATACAGTTTTTCCAGAAGTAATTTATGGGGAATACTGTCGAAAGCTTTTGATAAGTCGACTAGTGTAGCTGAAGTATATTCTCTATTTTCAAAACTTAATAAAACATGTTCTACAACAGCTTCAACAGCTTTAGTGGTGTTTAACCCAGGAAGGAAACCAAATTGTTCTCTACACAACAGTTTACTTTTAATGAAAAACCCATATAACTGGTCCTTTATACAATGTTCGAAAACCTTACTTAAAATTGGTACTAAGGATATTGGTCTATAGCTTGAGGGACATAATTTATTCCCTTTTTTATAGATTGGTACAGTTTTTGTAATTTTTAAAGAATTTGGAAATGTACCCGCCTTCAATGCCACATTAAAAAGAAAGGTCAGTGGTTCTACAATAAAATTAATGATCTCCTTAACTATTTTGTTGGATAGACCATAAAAATCTTCACTTTGTGAAGTACTTAATTCTGACACACATTTTAAAACATCTTTTACACTAATATTCTCCCACTCAAAAATTATTTCTTCTGTCCCATTATATATTGAAAACAAATTATCCAACAACTTCATAGCAGCACTGTAATCATCTGGCTTATGGCTATTATTTGGCTGCATTGTTGCATTAATAAAGTACTTATTAAATACATTAGAATCAATAACCTTCTCGTGGATTTTATAACCAACATTAGTTTCAGATTTTACAATTTCCCATGCAGCTTTACATTTATTGTGTGCCTTGCCAATATAGCTCTCATTAGCAATAATCTTTTCCCGCTTTATTTTTTGTAAGTATGTGAACCGCTTATAACTTTTGAACGGCTTAACCGATTGGATCCTACCAAACGGCGTTCTAAAGAGTTCCATCAAACTTAGATTTCCTGAAAATTTCAACTAATTCGGACCGGTAGGTTCTGAGAAATTTCGAAAAAAACTAAGAAATAAAAAAATTTCAAATCAGGTTTTTTTGGAATAACTTTTTAACGGCTTTACCGATCAATTCCAAAATCTAATCAGCTTTTAACCTTGAAAAGCGACGTCGATCGCTACCAGTCCGGTCAAAATCGGTTAATTCGTTCGTAAGATATCGTGAACGAAAGAAAAAAAAAAGTGTTTTTCCTCAATTTCTCCGAAACTTTTCATCTGAAAAATGTTTGTTGTTTATTCTTTCAATGGACTTAAAAAACTGCATCGATTGCCGCAAATCGCATAAAAATCTGTTGATTCATTCAAAAGTTATGGCAGTTCAAAATTTCCAAAAATAGTGTTTATCAAACTTTCATCATACTTTTGTAATTAAACTTAGCGGGAAGTTACAGGGATGGCCTTTAGGGTCAATCGTTTTCCAAATTTTTTTTACGAGCACTTACCAACAAAGGAGGATTATACGCATTGTAACTAACTGAAATAAACAAATTTTATTGTGTTCGTGGAAGTTTTGTTAAGAGTCGGATCTCGAAAACATGCTAGAAATAGATAAATGCAATACGGCGCAGATAGGCACACCCATATTTCCAGTCAGTTCACAGTAACTGTTATCGAATGCGGCGATCCAATCGTGAAAACATTTCAACTCGCAAAGATTAACAGCTGGCTCCTATATTATAGTGCAGAGGAAATTTACACCGCGCACGGCTCGAATCGCCTTGAAGTTGATATTACGAAGGACGTGATTGTATGCAAATGTCACGTGACACCAGGCAATGACATCATCAACAGCTGTTATATTTCCAGATGTGACTCAAAGCGATGGCCTCAGTACGTCGGGTACTACCTACGATAGTTTGAACATTTAAATTGATCTGACCCGGAATAAGGCATATACAGGGTGTTCCTATAGAACAAGTCCTAAACGTATGTCTTCTTTTTCCAGAAACCCATCTTTTCGTGCTTTTTTTTTATGAAATAGTTTATATGTCTAGAACTCCTTGACCGATTGAGTTGAAAATGTGCTCGGTACTCTTCAATATAAACACCTAATTTGAAAAAATCTACATGTTAAAATATTTCTTCTCGAAATAGCGGCCGTTTCAAAATGAGAATATCTCATAACCCGGAAATTATTATAAAAAACGTCTTAGAGTTGAATCAATAAGGGCAGCGGAAAAAGGAGGACACTTTTTGTTGTGTTTGTAACTTCAATCTATACTTATAAAAGCCAAATACCATTGACTCATTGACTCACTGACTCATCACAGTTTCTCCAAAACCACGAGTCCTACAAACATGAAATTTGGCACTAATACTCTTTATAGGCTCTAGACGCACACTAAGAAAGGGTTTCCGAAAATTCGAAATTTTAGGGGGGGTTTTGGGGGGTCAAAGTTACTAAATCACTATTTCTCAAAACCTACCAAACGGATTGGAATTAAATTTGGTATGTAGTTTCCGCTAGGGCCATAGGTGCTCACGAAGAAAGGGTTTGAAAAAATTCGAAATTTTAGGGGGGTTTGGGGGGTCAAAGTTACAAAATCACGATTTCTCTAAAACAATCGAACGGATTGGAATGCAATTTGGTACATAGCTTCCTCTAGGGCCCTAGGTACTCGCTAAGAAAGGGTTTTTAAACATTCGAAATTTTAGGGGGTTTGGGGGTTCAAAGTTACCAAAAATCCCATAAGAAATACATAGTGTAATATATTTATTTATATAATATATGTTTTGTTAATATACATTTAACTTTGATTTGTCTATCCGTGCAAAGCCGAGTTGTGCCAACTAGTAATATATATACAAAAATGCCTTTGCTAAATTACTTTTACATAGTAATCAATTCTTTGTTGAGATTTATTTCATAATAGATGAAGGTTCATATTCGTGGTTTAAAATGTATATACAGGTGTCGCAAAAGTTCCGAGAACCCTTCGTAATTTTAAACCTGTTACACGTATTAACTCCAAACTTTCAGGAAGTTATATTTGGCGAATTCTGAAATTTATAATAGTCGGGTATCACGTCCGTCCGCAAAACCACTAATTTCATCCAACATTTGTACACTTTTTCAATTTTTAAATAGGTACCCCCGTTATAAAAAGCAGCCTAGATTAATCTCTGAAAAGTTATCCACATTCGATGAGAATTTCTTCAAAAATGGTTTAGCCATTCCGGAGATTAGCCCGGACAAAGAAACAGAAAAACCGAAACAACATTTTTTTTAAATGCATGTTTTGGTTTTGATAAAGTGTGAATAACCATGGGCACTTAGAAAAAAGTATTTATTTCGAAACACAGACAGACACTTCAATTTTATTTATATGTGTAGATGATAACTTTAACTATTTACTGGGTTACTTTTTGACACTTAGCCTACTGTATTAGCGAATTTCCTTAGGAAAGTAGAGCTATTGCAGTGACTCTTATGGTGAGACTTAAGGGTCTGTTGTAGTGGCGGCCATCTTGGATTTTTATCCCATAAGAGCAATGTTAAATTTCAAACCATTTATTTCGTTTATTTTTTATCATAGAATTGTTTGCAAGGTCTCATTTTAAGCACAGTCACAATACGCATCCGTCTTGCAATTTACATTTTTTTAAATACTTTTGATTTGTTATGTAATTGACATTTTGTAAGTAGAAAGTTTGAATTTTTTCCCTAACACAAAAAAAATTAATAATGAAAAATAATTTGCAAGCCGGATCCGAAATTTTATAAAGAATATTCAGGTTTTTTTTCAACACTCAATTACAAAAGATAGACTTTTAAAATGGTTTGAAATGAGGCTATGTGAAAGCGTTCAGCTGCTAGAAATTGCACTGTTTAGATAGGGATACAGTGAGAAGCGGTTGCGTTTCCGGTTGCTTTCTCGTTTACTGGAGCAGACCCTTAAGGGGGCGCTACCCTGTCCGCCATATTAAATCTGATTCCCATAAGAGCAATGCTACAGAATAAGTCATTTTTTCCAGTTAATTCGTGGAGTAAATTTAAAAATTTGGTTTCATTTTGAAGTACTGTCGTATGCGAATGTTGATTGCCGAATACATTTTCAAAAACCGTTGTATTGTTTTCATAAACGGTATGATATAAATAGTAACAAAATAGTAAACTTTATTCATTTTTTACTCAGTGGCAGAAAGAGATATTGCAAAAAAACCTTAGCAATCAACACCCGCAATCTACTTTACTTTAAGAAAAAAAAATACAGCTTTCGTTTTTTGACAAAAACAACACAAAAATATGCTTAATAGTGAAGATATGTTTTGGTTATTTAACATTGAAATTGGTACCCAACTTCTCAGTTTTGAATGTAGGGAGCCGAGCCTTAAGGTCCCAAGTGGTCGATCAGGTAGACACGTTGGCTGTCTAAGTCGCTCGGACGAACCCGTTAGCTAAAAAAATGCAACCACCAAAAGCACGTTCTTTAAAAAGAAGTAATAATTTTTTAGATTTTTCTTACTAGAATTAAACGTTTTTAGGTTTTTATCTAGAAAATTAAGAGTAGGATAGTATTCTGCACATTCTGTATTTTACACGTCCTTATAGCTCGCTTTGTTTCCCCAAAATCGATCAAAACGTAAAATACCATACAATTTCCCGGAACACGTGGGGGCATCTTATGATCCGAGGCTGACGACAGAGTGTGTACGCTGCGAGCGAAGCGAAGCAGTTCATAAACCAAGACCGATCTGCAGACTCGCAAAGTACGAGTTTTTCCGCTGAGAATGGAACGAAGCTGGAGACTTAGGTGCAAACAAATCATACCAATATATTTCCCACACTAAGACAGCTATTCAGCGCCTTCGTGAGTAGACTAATTTCCCAAATCGTTGATTGAAACCGTAAATTATATAAATTTAATTTTGGAAATTCACTAAACCTACGTAAGCGTTTCAGCTGCGTGATCGAATTATTTTCAACTTTACTCTTAACTACGGGAAATCCCTGCGTGCTCCGCACGCCAACCCCGTTGGAACCTTTTATACACATGATCGTGTTATGTTTTCTTTATAATAAAGGTGTAGGAATAATAATAACCCCAAAGCTAAGACGGTAAATAATGTTAAATGTTCAAATCAAATTATTTCGTATATTTTATAACAGCAGTTATAATAAAGGTTAAAAGAACCAGCAAGGCTCAGGTCTACACTTTAATAAGAACCTAACCTAAAAGTTAAAAGTACAAGTAGTTGCTTCAAAGTGTGAAATTGGGTGTTAATGGAATATTAGAGCCAACGGCTGTTTTATCTGTTATTTTATTCAATTGGTTGCTATGGTAATTCGTCAGTCTAGGCCGAACCTAAGAATTTTTTCCGACTAAATTTACAAATATTGAAATAAAAAATGAATTTATAGCCTATGTTACTAATTGATAGTGAAGCTTTTTATTAGTAAAACTATTTTTTCAATCGGTTCAGTAGTTACAGAGGTTACCACCTACATACAAACAAACAAAAACACAAACAAATTTTACCTTTTTATAATATTAGTACAGATGATACAGGATAAGTAATTAATACAGGTTACAAACAGTACTGGTCCCAAAACAGAACCTTGTGGCATCCCATGAATAACACTGAATTTACTCTCAAAACCTGCCTATCTCGGCTACGGTCTTGTCAGAGTGAAAGGTTTGACTACAGTGGAATGGGAAGCTACAGACAATGTTTTCTCGGATTTCACTTTTGTTTTAACTTTAACGAAGTTCACACATCGGCTTCTGTCTGGGAAGTGGTTTACTTTCACCCGCGCGCACTCTACGCTCTACTTTCTTGTCCCGCGTCTATGTATTATGCCGCCATGTGGTTTTGCAGTAAATATAGCACACAGTCTGTTTATACGGTATTTGTGGTATTGTTGTGAAAGTTTTAACACGTGCGTTAACTGGCAAACCTATGCGAAGGAGCTGTTAAGGCTCGGCCACCATCTTGAATTTCAACTCCCATAAGATCTATGTTAAACGGGTAATAAGATTACTGGAGTAATAGTGATCATAACATTATTCTGAATGGTAATTTTAACGGTTAGGACAGTCCGTAAGTGGATGTCTTTTAGTTTTAAAAATGTGTTTTTAGCTAAATTCGTTCTTTAACTTAACTCAAAACCAAATAAACCTGAAGGCTCGGCAGGAGTGAACCAAATATTTCTGAGTAGACAGCAGCTCTCCAAGTGGCAGAGCTGTACACTACTAGCATTTAGTCTGCCAGTTTTTCATTCTTCCGCTAGCAAATATAGGACAGCTTCATAAAGGCGGAAAATAGAGTGTTACAGACGTAATACCTTGACTTTAAATGAACTGAAATGAGCATGTGTTATTAAACACAGCTTTCCCTCACACATTGAATATTAACGGATACATTATTTTTCTAGTTTACCTCCGCGAGCAACAAGTTGGTGTGATAACCACCAGAGTGCAGGCTAAACACTCGAGTAGGAACACAAATTTGGCGCGTACATGCTTCTACAAAACCATAGATTTTTTAAAAATAAAGTTTCTTACCTTCTTTTCTTCCGTCACGTGACCTCTTCTTTATGTTCGTTAGTGACGCGTTTCGGGACTTTTATCCCATCATCAGACACAAAATTACTTAATCGAGGTCGTCATACATTAAAATTAAATTACACAAAACACACATAGCACATTTCACGTTTAGGTGTACACCGGCCGATCGCCAGAAGGTGAGCCTTTATGAAACTGCCATATATTTGCAAGCGGAAGAATGAAGCGCTATTCAAACTTAGCTAGTGCCAATTGGAGGGCTGCAGTCGACTCGGAAATATTATTTCACTGCTACCGAGCCTCAAACATTTCTGTAAAATTAACAATTTGTGAGATCAAAATGGTGGCACACTTAAAAAGATCAACCTGTACGTCTTCACTTTCGAAATCGCGATTTTTTCATTTGTTGCAGCACTAAGTCCAACCTAAGAAATCTTCCAATCTAAGGGTCGAATATCTTCGACCGACGTTTAGCGCTGGACCGAATTCGTCCTCTTGTCTTTTCGCCTAGCGACTAAGGAAAATTCACGTGTACAGTGCAGACAGAGCCATCTTTAGCAAAAGCGGGGTCTGGTGCAAAACTAGTTTTGCGGGGCCTTTTTGAAAGTTAACAGTCCCCCTCCCCCAACCAACATTCACAAACTGCCATCCCTTCTTACTACCACTACCTACACAATTGTCTAAAGTCTCAACAAACAGATTTGTTTACAGTTTGTCTCATCAGTAGTTTTTTTTTTTAAGCAATCGTCAAATTGCTGTTAGAACTTAAATAGTATCAACCTTAAATAAACATTACGACCGTTTTAAAGAAACAAGCCATTTTTCATGTTTTCAAGTAAAGAAACAAAATCATAAATATAAAGAAGGTCACAAAACACAAAGAAATAATGAGTATATTTTTAATTGTACTGTAAACTTTTGTATTACATAATATATTAATTTTGTTAAACAGTTTAAAATACTTTATGTTTTTTTCATGTTCAGCTAAGGTATAGAGTTTTTGTATCACTGTTTGGAGCTTATTATGTAAACACTGTAATTTGATTTTAATAACTTACACCTTGTCTTGTACTTATAGTTTCCCTATACAAACTTTATTAGCGAATTTCCATAGGAAAAATTATCTATGAGCCCTTATGGTAAGACCCAAGGTCGGGAGTAGCAAATGAGCACCGATCATGGTCCCCAGAACACGTTTTGGGGTGTCATTAAAAATCATATATGTATTAGTTCGCACTCTAGCGGCCGCGTTTTAAGTCCGATTTGGTACACATGTTGGTTGTATACGTTGAATTTTTTTAAAGTTTTTTCTACAAAGTAGAATGTACAATGTAGGGTGTTATTCCGCACATTTTGTTTTTTTTACGCGACCTTATAGCTCGTTTGGTTCCCCCAAAATCGATCAACACGTAAAATACCATAGAAGTACCCGGTTCAAAGCCATGAGGTGGACTTTACCGTGGGGTTGGCGTGCGAAGCACGCAATGAATTGTGTATTGAAGATAATCCCAATACGGGGATTGACGGGCGAAGCACGCAATGCTTTGTGTATTGGAGATAGTAACAATATGCGGAATGGAGTGCGAACCATTTTGCAGCTATTCAACACCGTCGTAAATACTATTTCAAAAATTGTTGGTTGAAACCCTAAAACATAGGCCCATAAACTTAATTTTGGAAATTTGCTCAACTCACGTCAGCGGTCCAGCTGCGTGGTCGAATTATTTTTCTTGCTTTCATTCCAGCGAAGTCATCAACCATTTCATCAAAACTCACTTTGGTTTTAGATTCAGCTTCTATGGTTAGTGTTGCCAAAGACGTTAACCTTTCTTGGCTCATGGATGTCTTGCGTCTTGCCAGGGTACTTCAATAATAAGGACCATCCAAATATTGCATGGTCACAACATGGGCGCCCATGCATGTGGGCAGAGGTGGACCATGGCCCTCCCCTAGCCCCCAGTAAGGGTGTTGGCGTGCGAAGCACTCAATGTACTGTGTATTGAAAATACTCCCAATGTGGGGTTGGCATGCGAAGCACGCAATGCACTGTGTATTGAAAATACTCCCAGTACGGGAGTTGGCATGCAAAGCACGCAATGCACTGTGTATTGAAAATACTCCCAATACTGGGGTTGGCGTGCGAAGCACGCAATGCTTTGTGTATTTAAAATACTCCTAATATGGGGGCTGGCGTGCGAAGCAAGCAATGCACTGTGTATTGAAAATACTCCCAATACGGGGGTTGGCGTGCGAAGCTTTACAAACTTTGTTTTCGGTGGTAAGCTCACATGTGCGTCCTTTGCAGTGAACGTGTTACGCCCCATACCCCGGTCTCCCCCCCCCCCCCCCCCAGAAAGTAGCATATGGGCACCCATGGGTCACAATAAGCACTTTAATAACAAACTAACAACTTTTTAGTCCTAATCTCAACCTAAAAATATTATTAAGACCCCGAGGTGCGGCCGCTCCAATCCCTCCACCCTAAGGACGGCTCTGAGTGCAGTAATAAAATGAAACAATGTTTTTTCTCCTTGTACCACTCTCCCAAGACCCACTACTGCATGTCAATGAAACAAGTAAATTAACAAACAATGCACCGAAGAATAGACTAGAACGCTAGGGCCAGCCAAGTGTGACGGCGTGCAGATGCAAATCTACGTCCGGTTCCTGTACATGTAAAGCCATGTGGAACGGAAGAATCTACGAAACACTAGATTGTTTCAATCTGTGTTTGTTTACCTCATTACTGCGGAATAAAATATCCGCAGAATAGTCACGGATAGTACTGTCGATTTGTGCTCAAAAGAAACCCTAGCGGGAAAGTTGAGGGGTAGTTTTGATTTCGTCCGGTCTATATGTTTTTTGGTGTGCTGAATCCGAATCTGAGGTTTGCTTACGAAATTTCGTGACTCAACATTGAAAGAATTCAAAAAAGATAAAAACACAATTTGTATCAAATAAAATTATAAATAATTATATATATAACATGATTGATTTAACAAAATTAAAATATTACTATTATTAATCAGATACAAAATCGAGTTTTTTACTGTTGATCATGATTCTGCCTAGGGCTACTCTTAAAAAACTTTAAATAAATATATAGGCCTTTAAAAGTGGGACACGAAAAAGTCTCTAAGCGTAAACCTTTTTTGTTTTCCGGTTGAAAAGAAACTTGAAGCGGAAAAGTTGTACATAATTAGTTGATCCACGATTTTTATCCCTAACATTTTTGTACAAAATGATTTATTTGTTCTGTAGAAGATGGTAACAACGTTTCCCGAGCGTCGCACTTTACTCAGTTCAGTCTTCACAACTTCAGTGAACTGACGCGACGCTTTGTTATATAACACGAATTTTATTCTATTAACAAGCTGAACTATGACTTATTATTATTTTACAGGCAGGAAGTGGTCTATGGTAGCTACTCTTGCTTTTATTTTGGAAATAGATATTTGTTTCGTCACCGCTGTTTTTAATTCATTAACTGAATCACAAGTGGAACCAACGTATAGCATGTAAAATGACACAGGGAAGAGGTTAATATTCAAAATTAATTTAAAACCCAATTTTAAATGATATTTTATTATAATATAAAATTAAACATTTGTTCATAGGCATATTACGTGTTATTAAATAAAATTAACTTATTTAATTTCTGCCTTAGGCCCATTGATGCTTTATCTTGATCATTGGATTGGACTGGGCTAAATCATGGCATCGTATTTTGAACAAAATAGCAAATCTGTTTTACTAACTCATGTCGATCATCACCAGGGGAGGTGATCGGATGTGAACAAAAAAATATTACCACCATTTAACTTATAGCACTGTTTACAAAATGAGGAGTATCGCAAACTTTACGCGACGGCGGCGGTTGCGATATCGAAAGCGCGCGTTTATCCTTTAAATGTGAGAATACCAAAGACCGTATAAAAAAAGGTTTTAAATCAAAGTTTTTAATCAACTCATTTCCAACATTTTTCTCGCTTGAAGTTTGTTTCTACCCCAAAAATAAAAACGTTTACGCTTAGTAACTTTTTCATGTTCCGATTTTTTGGCGGATTATATTTTGTATTTTTATAAATTTGTTAACTGACTGATCTGTACGTTGTTTAATCCGTTGGAATCCTCAATTCTTCTAGATGAGAAATACGTAAGTTTAATTACAATCGGATGATCCCTGCGCGATGGAGGAGCGTGTTAATGAGTGCGCGCATTAAAATATTTTGCGGCAGAAATCGCACAGTTGATGAAATTGACATCCAAGTGGAGGGGGGGGGAAACTGTTTTTCCAAAACTCCACTGTGCTAGCATTCCAGGTGTATTAATAGAGTTGTATGCCAATAATGCATGTTCGTCAGGAGAATGTCAGTATAGGCTACAATATGATGTGCCTGTAGTTATTTCCTAACCTAGCTTTTCGATTATATTGAACGACATGATTGCATTGCGGTTATGCGAGAAAGTTTTAATAGTGTTGTGTTTGGATCGCTAATTTCCCTTTCATTTCCAGTTAATTATAATAAACCAGGAAGGTGTTTTCGATTATCAACATCCTCAGTGCTAATGGGCCGTATTCACTAATCGATTTGTAATATCGATTCACTCAGTCGTCAAATCAATAACGATTCTACTTCCGCTCGTATTTATAGATTTAATGTATACTCTTCTCTTCTCAGGACTGCTTTTACTTCCACTTTCATTCGACATCATTAGTATTCGTTTTAAAAGGTTACATGTTTGTGTCTTAGCGATTATGGTTAATTTCTTGAACATTGGATTGTTATCTATATAAATGTTGCAGTCATTGAGTCATAGTTGATGTTTCACTAAAGGTTAACCTTTACTAGTAATAGTCGTCTCTCACTACGCATTTAAGGGAGAGTTGAATAGTCAAATTGATCAGTCAACACTAGTGGATGTCAACCATTCCTAGTGAGCTTCAACCTCGCCCGCGATGCAGTAAAGGGATAAAAACGGGGTACGTGTTATTGGTAATACTTAAACAATAAGTATAAACAATAAGCCGAGTTCAGTTCTCGGCCCAGTGTTATTTTTACTCTATATTAATGATTTGTCATCATCAGTACATGCGGATAGGTTAATTCAATTTGCTGATGATACAACACTAAGTTTTCAAGCAGATTCTGTTCATCAATTGGAGCAGAAGGCTTTTATACAAGTCAATGCCACTGGACAGTATTTTGATGAAAATTATTTAACAATCAATCCATGTAAAACTAAGTACATAAACTTCAGTAGAAAGCATAGCTCAAATCTGACACCAAGTGCCATGTTAGGTGATAGTATACTTGAAGAAGTGCAATCAATAACATTTTTGGGTCTTCTAATCGATGACAAGTTGAACCGGAATGACCACATTAGCAATATCAGAGCAAAAATTAGCTCAGATATATTTGTACTGAGAAGTTTGAAGCCACACTGTAGTAGATCGATACTTTTATCAGCCTATTATGGGCTAGTGTATCATTATTTGAACTATGGAGTTCTTCTTTGGGGAAACTCATCAGTTTAGAACATGAAAAGAGTGTTTGTCTTGCAAAAAAGAGCCATAAGGCTTATTGCAGGGCTACATAAAAGACAAAGTTGTAAAAACTATTTCAAAAATTATGGAGTACTTACAATTCCTTGTATTTACATACTTGAAGTGTTGATTTTTTTTAAATTAAAGTGTGATCATGTCCAAAATATGGATATACACAACTACAGTACCAGACAAGCTTGTGAGTATTTAACCAGACAGCACAGGTTAAATGTATACAGTAAACTTCCCTCACAAGCTGGTGCAAAGTTCATGAATAAGCTTCCTAAAAGCATTCAAAATTCCCCAAATTACAGGATTTTTAAAAACAGTCTTAGACAATTTCTATTGTCTGGATCCTTTTACTTGGTGGAAGAGTTTCTGCATCACGATTCTATTTTGTGATAGAGGTGATCTCCTTTTTTTTGTAAAGCATTTTAACTTTTTAAATTACTATCTTAAAATTTTTTTTTTTTTTTTATTATTGTATAGTTTGCTTTATTTTTTTGTACTACTTGTTTAATTGTATTTTGTGGATATTGTTCCAGTGTGTTGTGATATGACTTGTTTTACACAATTTTTTTTGTCAAAGAGACCAATAAATAAATAAATAAAAATAAATAAAGTATTACTTCCCTTGAAGCTAGAGGGCTGAAAATTGTTATATTCATTTAAGAAATGTCACGTAGAAAAGGTAAAAACACTTAATTTCGATCACTGCTATCCCTAATGGGTTAAAATTAGGTTATCTATATCTATACTAATATTATAAAGAGGTAAAACTTTTGTTGTATGTAGGGGGTAATCTCTGGAACTACTGAACCGATTGAAAAATTGTTTTATTAATAAAAAGCTACATTATTCCTGAGTAACATAGGCTATAATTAATTTTAATAAAAACATTTTTTATTGAAATATTTGTAAATTTAGTCGGGCAAAATCTTAGGTTAGGCCTGGACTGATGAACTAACACTTATATTTACATTTATTACCATAGCAACAAATTGAATAAAATAACAGATAAAACAGCTGTTTGCTCTGATATTCCCATTAACAGCTGATTTCAAACTTTGAAGCAATTTTTTGTATTTCTAACTTTTAGGTTAGGTTTTTATTAAACTGTAGACCTGAGCCTTGCTGGTTTTTTAACCTTTATTATAACTGCTGTTATAAAATATCTATATCTATACTAATATTATAAAGAGGTAAAGTTTGTTTGTTTGTTAGTTAGTTTGTTTGTTTGTTTGTAGGAGGTAATCTCTGGCACTACAGAACCGATTGAAAAAATAGTTTTACTAATAAAAAGCTACACTATCCCTGAGTAACATAGGCTATAATTCATTTCGATAAAAACATTTTTTTTATTTCAATATTTGTAAATTTAGTCGGAAAATTTCTTAGGTTAGTCCTAGAATGATAAACCAACACATGTATTTACATATTACCATAGTAACCAATTGAATAAAATAACAGATAATGTAGCTATTTGCTCCAATATTACCATTAACAGCTAATTTCAAAATTTAAAGCAATTATTTGTGTATTTCTAGCTTTTAGGTTAGGGTATTAAAGTGTAGACCTGAGCCTTACTGGTTCTTTTAACCATTACTATAACTGCTGTTATAAAATATAAGAAATAATTTAATTTGAACATTTGACATTATTTCCCATCTTAGTTTTGAGGTTATTATTAATTCTACACTTTATTATAAATAAAACATATGTTTTTAGAAGGTTCCATTGGGGGTTGGCGTGCGAAGCACGCAGGGGTCTCCCCTAGTAATATTATAAAGAGGTAAAGTTTTTTTGTTTGTTTGTATGTATGTAGGGGGTAATCTCTGAAACTACTGATCTGATTGAAAAAACAGTTTTACTAATAGAAAGCTCCACTATCCCTGAGTAACATAGGCTATAATTTATTTCGATAAACATTTTTTTATTTCAATATTTGTAGATTTAATCTTGAATGTAATCATTACCCTAGCAACCAATTGAATAAAATAACAGATAAAACATCTGATTTCCATTAAAAGCTTATTTCAAACTTTGAAGCAACTATTTGTAATTCTAAGTTTTAGGTTAGGTTTTTATTAAAGCGTAGACCAGAGCTTTGCTGGTTCTTTTGACCTTTATTATAACAGCTGTTGTAAAATATACGAAATAAATTGATTTGAACATTTAACACTATTTACCATCTTAGCTTTGGGGTTATTATTAATCCTACACCTTTATTATAAAGAAAACATAACATGATTATGTATATAGAAGGTTCCAACGGGGTTGGCGTGCGGAGCACGCAGGGGTTTCCCCTAGTTACTTATATACAATAAATATATCGAGTGGTCATAAAATATCTTTATCCCCTTCACTATCTTTGTTACTGTAAATAAATTAACTAAACTTTCTATATATCTTGTGTTGCTCAAAAGGAATTTTTTACTTGTCTGACTCTCTAAGATTTTTGGGAGCTAGAAGGGGGGAAGGGGGGTTAAAAATTTCAAATATAAAGGTAGGTCACTTAATACACCATTGAAAAGCTTATTAAAAGAGAAACAGAATGGCGCAAACTAGAGCTAGTATCTTGCTTCGTTCCAAAGTAATGGACAATCAAAGTTCTCGAAATAATACGCAAATTACTTATTTTTAATATTAACAAATTAACAACCTGCTTTGATGTTATAGTAAAAATATAATTTTCCAGATTTTTTTCACATTATATTGTATATACAGGCTGTCTTTTTTAAATGGGTTACCATTATCATCTTGTAAACTATAAATCTGCCATCAAACTTTAAATAGGAACCTTTCCTTTTTTTCAGAAATTAAAAAATATGTAGTTAAATATTTGTAAATGGTCGCCATTTTTGAAAATGGTGTTCAACTTTCTAATTTCTAATGGAACACACTGTTCTTTATGATAATTTTGGGTTTCAAGAAGTTTTTGTTCTTGGCGTATTTTTATACTATAATGTGACTAGCCATTTAAAAGTTAGAGGGGTATAAAGTTTTAAATCACCCTAACTGAGCGGAAAATATTTTTGTAATGAAACGTTTTGAACCAATCAAAATGCTCTTAACACTAATAAAACATTTAGACAAACAAATAACGTTTTAAAATCAACAAACACGGTTTTTGTTATTTTTTTTAAACCATAATACAGAGGAATTAACAGACAAAACTACAAAAAATTGTCACACATGAAAAATGAAGTTGATAACAGATGTTCATATCAGCTGTTGATTCTCATTGTTGCAAATTGTTGTTTAACGAAAGACCTCTGTTTATTAAGGCTACAAGTTCTCATTTTAAAGTACAGTTTTTATATTGGGAAATGGCCGCCAACATTTGAGTTTTTTATTATGGAACACCCTATATTTTATAAAAATCAGCTGATATTGAACATCTCTGTTACCAACTTAATATTTCATGTGTGACAAATTTGTAGTTTTGTCACTCAGTTCGTCTGTATTAGGATTAAAAATAAAATAAAATTAATGTTAAGAGCGTTTTTATCGGTTCAAAACGTTTCCATACAAAAATATCTTCCGCTCAGTTAGGGTGTTTTTAAAACTTTGTACCCCTCTGCCTTTTAAACGGTTAGTCTTTAAAAATGTCTTAAAATATAACACAGGGTATTCTATAAGAAAATCAAAAGTTGACAGCAATATCAGGAAAAAATATTTTAACTACATAATTTTTTATTTATTAAAAACTAGGAAAAGCTCCCCATTTAAAATTTGCTGTCAGATTTATAGTTTACAAGATACCAATGGTGGTCCATTTACAAAAGACACCTTGCATATATTTATATACTAGCTGGCCCGACCCGGCTTTGCACGGATAGACAAATCAAAGTTAAATGTATATTAACAAAAAATATATTACATCAATAAATATATTATACTATGTATTTCTTATGGGGATTTTTAGTAACTTTGACCTGCCCCAAACCTCCCCTAAAATTTCGATTTTTTTTTTAAACCCCTTTCTTAGCGAGCACCTAGGACTCTAGAGGAAGCTACGTAATAAATTTCATTCCAATCCGTTTGGTGTTTCTTTTTAGTAACTTTGACCCCCGAAACCCCCCTAAAATTTCGAATTTTTTTAAACCCTTTCTTAGCGAGCATTTATGGCCCTAGAGGAAGCTACATACCAAATTTCATTCCAATCCGTTCTATGGTTTTAGAGAAATCGTGATTTTGTAACTTTGACCCCCACCCCCAACCACCCTAAAATTTCGATTTTTTTTTTTAAACCCTTTCTTAGCGAGCATCTATGACCCTAGAGGAAGCTACATACCAAATGACATTCCAATCCATTCGGTAGGTTTTGATAATTAGTAACTTTGACCCCCCAAAACCCCCCTAAAATTTCGAATTTTCGGAAACCCTTTCTCAATGCGTGTCTAGAGCCTATAAAGAGTATTAGTGCTAAATATCATGTTTGTAGGCCTCGTGGTTTTGGAGAAACTGTGATGAGTCAATGAGTAAATGGTATTTGGCTTTTAAAACTATAGATATCATAAGAGTGGGAACACATATTTACATTTTAATGACACCCCAAAACGTGTTCTGGGGATCATGATCGGTGATCATTGATCACTAGGGTGTCAGTTGACGTCAGGTATCATTACAAGAGTCACTTCAAGAGCTCATCTTTCCTATGGAAATTCTGTAATAAATTCTACAAAAATACTGCGTTGTACAATTATTTTCTCTGCACTAAAACTGCTGCAAGACATGAAAGTTCAAACCCGTGCTTGAAACCACAATATATAATAAGCAGCATCAAACACGCTCGTGTGAAATTACGGTAATTTCTGTACGTCTTCATCGTCCTCGGTGTAACTGTTAATTTTGATGAAACTGGGTTGGTAAAAAAAGAAAACTGCAAGGTGTTTAGTTGTACACATCTTTTAATTGCAAAGCCTGTAAATCCTCCTGTTCCTCATTACCCAATGTTACGATTTTGAAAGGACAAAGCTCGGCAGAACAAATAAACATACGCCCGAAACGCTTCGTTTTCCAGATATCCGCCATTTTGTTATTTTGTACAAAATAAATCATATCTAGAGAACGGTTTGACGATAGAGTTCAAACTTGGTATGAAGTTTAAACTAAACAATCATCTATCTCAAGAAAAACAAGCGTTAAAATCCAATCATGCATTTCAAAATGGCGGCTGTTTGAAAATTTCAAACCTAAATAACTCAAAAACCGTACATTTTATCGAAAAATATCAAGATACTTTTTTTGTAGCCCTTTCGATTCTTTATCGAATAGTGTAACTGTCAAAACAATTCGATGAATGATAATAGTTAAGTTATGTGTAATAATTGGTTTGTTCAACTTAGCATAGAGTATGTACATTTGCTGTCATTATCTTTAACTTAGCTATTATCCTTCATCCGATTGTTTTGAGAGTTACACCATCAATCAAAATGGCTGCAAAATGTTTCTCTCTTGGTTTTTACTCAGGAGGTGCCAAAACGGATATTTTTTTCACAAAATCTCAACATCGATTTTTTTTGCGATCACTATACTTTCTCTATACTATAGTATAGTGAGAAAGTAAAAACAATGTTTGTAACAAAACAGTTGTTCTAAAAAAGTCTAAGCCTTGTAGAAACACCAAAGACTTTCAAACACAAGCCAGCTTCACTATATACACCTTAGTTTTCACTATAAAACGTGTGCATAACAACACGAAACACAATACAAACGATACGTTCATCAGTGAAGGAACTGTAAAAGATGAAAAGGGCTCAAATTTAGCCGTGCAGCGTCATTATTTTAATTTTTTTAAAGACAAAAACCTTTTATTTGAATATTTTTTATACATATTCTTGTGCGTTAAGAGTTAAAGAACAAAATCAGATTTTTTTTAAATGTACAAATATTTGGTTTTTGAGTGTTTTGATCAAGAGCTCCCCCTACGTTAGCACGACGTCAAAACAGAATTACTTTCTTGAAGCCCCCTCCTACGTACCTACAGTCTTTTAGTACTATTGCCTAATCAGGTCACGGTAGAAAGATTCGTCCCTTGCAATTACCATAACTGGTGACAAAACAGAGTGCATTGGCCTAACATTATCATTTCATTTATTACTGTTTCCGGCGGACACGTCAAGTCGGACTGTTCATCATGCCAGGGCATTGTGTGTGTGTTGTTTATTATTTAATAGAGGCCTCGGTGATGCTAGGTGGAGGGAGTTTTTGTGATAACAAATTCGGAGGGAAATTAATCCCATTTTACTAGCAAATGGAGGGAAATTTACAGGTAGAGAAAATGTAACCTGGCTTATTTACTTATTTTTTGTATTTATTTATTTATTCCATAAATAAAATTACAAACAATTTACAAATTATCGTCTATGGATTTAGTGCCCACATAGGCACGAGGCCTGTGTGTGGGTACGAGTCGTACAACTTCACAATAAAAATTATGGAAAAAGAAAGAAGATAAAAAAAAGAAGAAAAATACAATTTTAAAATGTACCAAAAATCATAAATAGGTCATCACCAGAACAACAACGTCACTCCTGTGCCTACACCAATAATTCCCCTACAAAGAATCAGAATAGAACTCGAGATAAAAAATGAAAAGATAAAAAGAGCGACATAATGGTTAAAAATAACTTTATACATACTCCGAAAAAATGACGGACTCACAATAATCCCTCCATACCTCCGCCAACCATAAAGAAACTTGTTTTTTATAGGCCTTAACTGTATAATTTTGAAAAAGTCACAGGTTTTTTGGAATATTACGGAAAGTCATCCGTGAAACGTAATATGAGTTAGTAGTGGATACAGATCTATAAAGCCTATCTGTTCTTATACCCACTGCTTGAGAATGACGAGTAAAATGCGAATGACTCGAAATAGAAAAAAGTTAAAAGAGTTTTTACAAAAAGTTGTCTGATATTAAAAACGTTTAAACAGTCATACTGCTCGTCAGATGGGTGTCTTTTTGGTTTACGCAGCTTCATCTTCATAACAGATCTCTGGATGACACTTAAGGGAGCCAGTATGGATTTGCAGGCGCCCCCCCAAACAACCCCCCCCCCCCCCCCCCCCAAAAGCAAAGATTGGCAATAAGCAAAGTACAACTGTCTTATTTCCCGAAAGTATAATATTTCATTTAAATTCCTAAAAACATAGATTAACCTTCTAATTTTACGACTCAAATATTCAACATGTGCCGACCAATTTAAGCGTTTATCAAACAAGACACCCAAGTATTTGTAGGCGTTGACTCCATCAATGTTACTACAGCCACAGAGCTTACTTAGGTAATTTCCACACGAATGTAATTTAATATGTTTATAAGGACAATCGCTAATGGACTAAGAGGCTATTGGAAGAAACTTTGTTTTAGATATGTTAAGGGTTAAAACATTTTGATTGAACCATTTTTTCACTACCGACAAATCCTTTACAACCTTCCCTTGTACTTCTTCCCAACTATTACCCTCGAATAAAAGGGCCGTATCGTCTGCAAATAGGTAAAGGTTCCCATCAATATCGATTTTAGAAAAATTATTTATATAAGTCAAAAGGTTCACTATTTACTCCACACTCTGACACCATTTGTTTAAGTCCAATTTATTAAGTAGTATTTGTCTATCTACCGAATCGAAAGCTTTAGTGAAATTCAAGAAAACTATAATAATTTTCTTATTCCCGTTGATGCCTTCATTAATATTTAACGGTATGGTTTTACGGCAATTGCAGTTCTTTCAGTTCTTTTATAACTGCTTTTATTTGCGTTGGTTTCGTGCGTCCAACGACATATATTTTCAGCCTTTATATTTGCTTACACTCTGGTTTTACATTGATTTAAAAACATCTGGTGTGCACATCACACAACTTTCCTTACCAAAATAGATGCTGTATCAATTACCAAATTTTTCGAGCGAGAGATTGATGATACCATTTTCGAGTTAATAGGAGTATCCGTTTCGAAGAAAGCGGTACTAACTTCAAAACGGTTAATCCCACGGACCTGATTTTGGTCTCAATCGATTTCTCACCCCCAAAAATGTCAAGGTCGATACCAAAAACGGCTAGTTTAAAAAAGTCATTTTTGCCCCAAAAAGGGCGTTTTTGGGGTCAATTTTTTTAAAAATGGAAAAAGTTGAGTGGGGTATCTTTTTTGACATTCTTTTGGACGCTGAATCGAATGAGACCATTTTCAAGTCGATAGGACCAGCCATTTCGGAGATACAAACAAAATAACTTGCGTTTTTGTAATAACTTTTTTCAACGAATTTTTAAGGGTATATAGCGTACATAGCGTGTTAAGGGGGTCTGAGTAGAGTATGTTAGCAAAGTTTAATCAAAATCGTTAGAGGGGTTTTGGAGTAAATACCAAAAATGTGCTAAAAACTGGTCCCACGGTAAGACACCACCTCCGATTTGCTTCAAATTTACATGGGTTTAATTGTTTACGTGTTTGAAGATATCCTGTAAATTTCAGTTCGATCCGTCCAGCCGTTTGCCCTGTGCACTCCGGACACACACACACACAGACACACAGACAGACCAATTGCCAAAAATGCATTTTTTGGACTCAGGGGGCCTTGAAACGTAAAGATATTATGAAAACTCGACATCGAATTTTTGGGTCGATCTTAATACTTACCTTACCTAGTATAGGGTAAGGAAAGTAAAAAAGGTAATGCCAACCTCTTTATTTATAAGAACAAAATCGTCAACATTTCATAAAAGAAATATTATCATAGAAATTCTTTATAAAAAATGTTCCATACACTATCAAATATTTAAAAAAAAATTTACTTAGATGCACGCATTATGTCCGTGAAGTTTATTGTAGTCAACCACTATTTTTAACTTGTGAGATTTTACCGTGGGGCAGCGTCTGTTACGAGACCGACGGCCTGTTTGTCCTCTGCGAAGCAGTTCAAAACCCTAGACCGCGAAGTCAAATTGCAAACTCACCTTTTCCGCTGCGAGCGGAACGAAACAGCGCATAAGCCGTAGCTGGAAGCTGAGGTAGGAATTCTACTAATATATTTCGTACACACATGCAGCTTTCAGTGCCTTCATGAGTAGATAAATTTCCCAAACAGTTGGTTGAAACCATAAAATACAAGGGGCTTTCAATAAGTAAAGAGACAAACAGGCGTAAGTGTTTTATTATATATAGGTAAAACTTTTTCTATTTTTCAACATCCCCCCCCCCCCCCCCTTCATTTATACGCGTTTCCCATCGTCGTACCAGCTTTTTTATACCTTCAGCGAAAAATTCTTTACTTTTGCGTCGCAGCCAGACTTGCACCGTAAAAATTCTTTCATTGGTCCAAACAAGTGAAAATCTGATGGAGCCAAATCAGGACTATAAGGAGGGTGGGGTAGGACTCCCCTGTTCAACCTTTCAAGTATTTCATAAGCTTTGTGCGGGCCAGCATTGTCTTGGAGAAAAAGCACTCCCTCACTCTGCAAACCCCGTCTCTTACTCAGAATTGCTGGCTTCACTTTTACTTCCAGTTTTTCCCTGTAAGTAGTACTCTCCACAGTGCGCTGAGTTTCCAGGTAGTCGCAGAAAATTGGACCTTTAAAGTTCCAAAAAATAATAAGCATGACTTTTCCAACTTTTGGGTTGGTTTTTGAATCTTTTCCTTACAGGAGAAGACGCATGTTTCCACTCCTTGCTTTGACGCTTGGACTCGGGCTCAAAGTCATGTATCCAAGTTTCATCACTAGTGACAAATCTTTCCAAAGAAGCTTCTTCTTCTTCCTGATAACGTCTTTCAGTTCCTGGCAGATTTGAAGCTTGACATTTTCGAGGTTGTCTGCCAATAGTTTTGGAACCCAACGTGCTTATGTTTTGCGGTATTTCAACTTGTCATGAATGATTGAGTGGGACGGTGCCTACACTTGTATTGTGGCAGGTACCCTCCACCTTGTATAAATAATAATAATTAATAATATTCAATAATAATGTTTAAATGTAATAAGCGTGTTTAGTTTGGCTTGACATGAAAAGAGTGCTGACGACGACAGTCTAGATCTGACGGGGAGGGGACGCCAGAGAAGCGAGCGTCTATTTTAGTTAGTCTTGGTTTGACCGCGATCGCGACTAGACTCCGTTGTATATATCCTTGCCTTTGCCTTTTTAGCCTAGTTGTTAGTTTAGTCCGGACCAGCAGAGAGATGTACTTTATTTGACTTTTGAATAAACGTTTGAAGTCGAAACTCGTTCTACCTTCATTTGAAGACCTACTTCCACCAGAAACCATCCTGACAACCGCCCGTACGCTCGCGCGAGAGCAGAAAGGCACATCCCTTAGAGGAGACGCACCATCGTAGATTCGCCGCAGGGGTTGATCCAACGAGGGCCACGTCACAGTATGACAAGTTTCAGCTATTTGAGTCTTCCTGAATAAAAGTTTCGATTCGGTTTTCCATCACAAAGCATTTGAAACCTCAATCGGTCGGCCTGAACGTTGCACATCACTCACATGTGTTCGCACAAATTTGTACCGATCTATCCCCTTATAAAGTTTTCACGGTTTATACAACTTTCCCCATATTGTCTTTTTATTCTTGAATAAATTTCAGATGGTTTTGTTCCTTCAGAAAACAAAAATCTAATAACAGCTCGTAGTTCTTCGAAAGTCCAATCTTCAAAGAGAACTAGTCATTTTCAAAACATTGCAAAAATAAACAAACGTTCAACAATGACAAAACAGCTGTATTAGAATGTTGGCAGTGTAACTACCAACTCACAATATTGGTAGTTATAAAATTTCCCAGGTGATTGTTTTTGAACCTGGAAAGCTTTGTCTCTTTACTTATTTAACGCCCCTCGTACACAAACACAATTTTGGATATGGCTCGACTCACGTCAGCTGTTCAACTGCAAGGCCGAATTATTAGCGAATTTCCATAAGAAAAATGAGCTATTGCAGTGGCCCTTATGGTAAGACCCAAGGTAGGGAGTAGCAAATGAGGACCCCCAGAACACGTTTTGGGGTGTCATTAAATATCATATATATATATGTATATAATATATATATGTGTGTGTGCGCACTCTAGCGGCCGCATTTTAAGTCCGATTTGGTTCAAATTTGGTACACATTTTGGGTGTCTACGTTGCTCGGACGAGTTCGTTAGCGAAAAAAATCCAACGAACGGAAACACGTTTTTTGACCGGAAGTAACAATGTTTTTAGATTTTTCCTACGAGAATGAATTTGTTTTTGAGTTTTTTCTACAAATATAAATGTAGGAGGTTATTCTGCACATTTTGTTTTTTTACGCTTGGTTCCCCCAGAATCGATCAAAACGTAAATTACATAGAAGTACCCGGTTCAAAGCCATGTGGTGGATTCTACCTTGGGGTTGGCGTGCGAATCACGCAATGCATTGGGTATTGAAGATACTTCCAATATGGGGGTTGGCGTGCGAAGCACGCAGTGCACTGGGTATTGAAAATACTTCCGACATACGGAATGGCGTGCGAAGCATTTTGCAGCTATTCAGCACCGTCGTGAATAGATCTATTTCCCAAATTGTTAGTTGAAACCCTAAAACATAGGCCTATAAACTTAATTTTGGAAATTTGCTCAACTACGTCAGCGGTTCAGCTGCGTGGTCGAACTATTTTTTTATTGAATTGACTATTTTCATAACAATACATAACTCTCACAGGAATACTCGCTTGTCTCACTGTGTGTTACAGTCGATTTTCTCCAGAACTGATAAACTATCACAATGAAAATTGGCAACTTGTAATAATAAAGCATTCTAAACCCGCGTGTATTTCGATAATCCGAAATGATATAAATAATTTTACATCGTGCGAGTTCGTTCTGCGTGCTTATTACGCATTCCGAAACCAATGTTCCATCATCGGATAAGTTTATAAACATAAAAAAGTTCTCATCACGTGTGCAACGCATAACACACTCCTGTGACGTACAACATGGGATAAACGTGTTCGAATCGCGTACCGTAATAAAAACTATTGCGGTGAACGTAATTCGATCACGCAGCTGAACCGCTGATGTAAGTTTAGCGAATTTACAAAATTAAATTTATAATATGTTTTATGGTTTCAACCAACTGTTTGAGAAATTGGTCTACTCACGAAGATTTCCAAATAGCTACCTGCGTGTACGAAATATGTTAGTAGAATTTGTTTGCCCCTCCAGCTTCGAATCACGCGCTGCTTCGTTGAAAACCTCGACCTTGGGTTATGGACTGCTTCGTTTCGCTCGCAGCGTACAAGCTCGGTCGTCGGCCTTGGATCAGAAAATGCCCCCACGGTAAATCCTTCACGTGGATTTCAAACGTGTACTTTTATGGTATTTGATTTTACGTATTGATCGATTTTAGGAGAACCGAGCGAGATGTAAGGTCGTGTAAAACGCAAAATGTGCAGAATAATATCCTTCAATTATGTTTATAGATAAACCCTGAAAGAGTTTCATTCTAGTACGTAAAGTATTTTTTTAAATAGTTACTTCCTGTCAAAAACGTGCTTCAGGTTGTTGGATTTTTTGGCTAACGAACTCGTCCAAGCCACTTAGACAAACAACGTGTGTACCAAATTTGGACCAAATTGGACTTGAAATGCGGCCGCTAGAGTGCGAACACATATACAGGGTGTTCATAAAGTCCCTTTAACCCCCTTTATTATTTTTGTTATTGAAAATAACTTTGTATTTACCTTGTATTGTATAACAGGACAAATTTGTTGACATATCTGAACCTTTACGATTTTGGGGGGCTTGAGGTGGGTAGGGTGGGGTTAAAAATTTCAAATATAAAGGTAGGTCATGTAATACACCATTGAAAAGCTTATTAAAAGAGAAACAGAATGACGCAAATAGTAGGCTACACATTTACCGAGTTAAAAATCCCCGTCAGCCTATAGTTAGGTAGGCCTAGATAAAGTCTGTCGTTTTTAAATGATGTATTTCTGATGTGTATCTAATTAATCCGCCTGTGATTTTTCACTTTCTCCACCCTATACGTAGTATATGGAGAAAGTATTGTTTTCGTAAAAATGTTCGAATTTGAATTTTCAGTTGAGTTATCTGTTTTGGTGCTCCCAGAACCCCAAAAAATTGTTTAGTTCAATTATCTGTGTTGGTGCTCCCTGAACCCTAAAATATTTTTAGTGGAATTTTTTGTTTTGGTGCTCCCTGAACCCAAAAAAGTGTTTTTAGAGTGGTGTCTGTCTGTCAGTCTGTCTGTTTGTATACACGACCAGAGAGAACACTATTGGTCCAATTTTCATGAAATTTGGTATGTAGGTACTAAACCCTAATATCTCCAGGCGTTTTTTTTTAATTTTTTGGAATTTTTAATTTTTAAGGGTAATTTACCCCTAAAAACCCATAAAAAACGACAAAAATTCAAATTTCTCAAAAACGGCTCTAACGATTTTGATCAAATTTTCAGTATTTATAGTGCTTAAGATGCCAAACAAAATGACACCACCCGCTTCTATCAAAACTTCGGCGTTTTATAATTATGGGGAAATGTTTAAAAATAAACAAGTTTGTGCTGTCAATCTAGCATCGCGGCGGCGGCCGCACGGGGTAGCACCACGGTAGCGAGCACGGCCAGTAATTCAAAGGTCGCGCGATCGAATCCCGCCTGGGGCAATAATTTTTTTATACGATTGACGTAGGTAGAATATTATTTTTTTGTTTTGTTCTAAAAAGTAGTAAAAAATAAAATGATTAAAAACAATATTATTTTGACTACAGTAAGTTGGGAGAAAGTTTGTGTCAGTTAACTGATACCGTTTATTCACAGGGGTTTACTAGTATTTATACGCATATTTAGATATATGTTCAGAAGAAGGTCGCGGTTGACATGAAAGAGGCGAGACAAGTCTCAGGGCTCCAGACAGGCCGGTGACTATTCAGTATTCAGTATTGATTTCCACTCGGCTTACACGCAACCCCATCACGCAAATAATATCCAGTGTAAACTGGTTAGCCGTGAAAACTTGTTGGGCTTATGTATTATTCACGTGTCTATTATACACAAAGCTTGTCAACGGTAACCAGGCCTAACTCTTCTATATTAATATTATAAAGTGGTAAAATTTGGTCGTTTGTTTGTATGTAATCTCTGGCACTACTGAACCGATTGACAAAATAGTTTTACTTATAAAAAGTGTTATCCCTGAGTAACATAGGCTGTAATTCATTTTGATAAAAACTTTTTTTTATTTCAATATTTGTAAATTTAGCAGGAAAAGATTCTTAAGTTAGGCCTATATTGGTAAACCGTCATATTTCTTGAATGTATTTACATTCATTACCATAGCAACCAATTGAATGAAATAACAGATAAAACACCTAATTTCCATTAAAAGCTGATTTCAAACTTTGAAGCAACTATTTGTATT
>JAGFPH010003210.1:90112-105265 GCA_018207615.1 Philaenus spumarius | reverse complement strand
GGTATATTTCTTAGTCTCTATGGGGTGTACCAGTATACCAAATTTCATTGAAATCTGAGATGGTCAGGTAAAATGACTGTGTTGATTTGACATGGAATCACCCTACAGTTGAAATAATTTCATGTGTTTAATCATAAAGACTAGCTTTGATTTTTTTATTCTCACTTTGAAACAAATACACAGCTACAATAACAAAACACATTACGAAAGTGCACATTCAGGTGTTGTTATGATAGCTGAATTTTCCAATTTATATAAAATCATCTGTTTTTAACTCTAAAATCACCTGATTTACACTTACATATTCCCATGCTATTTAATTTTTTGTGACACAATTAACAAAAATGAATATTTTCCCCCAAAACTTCATGCCCAGACCTCTCCCAGCTTTCTACGACCTACCGTTCGCTCACAATTTCATTTGCAAATTTGGGCTTACGGAATTAGTTATTTAGATAAACCAGTTTTACATTTTGTCATGTTCTGTTAAGGGGTCGAAATTTAGTAACAAACCCTAAAAACAATAAATATTAATTGGTATTCTTTCCTTAAAGCTATAGAACTGAAATTTGGCACTTATAATTTGTAGAAAATATTTTAGACGTAAGCTGATCAAAACTATCCCGATCTATGCATTAGCATATTAAAAATATTAAAAAGACGTATCTGGGTGATCCGCAAACATCACCCAGCTAAGACTGTGATTTACCAGTCTGTAGATTTAGCGGTTGAAAAAGAAGACGTTCTTCACTCTGATTTTCTAATTGATTTAATTTATTCAGCCTACACACCGTGACGAGACGATTGACGGGCAGCCAGTGAATAATAAATATCAAACTAATTGAAAATACATGTAATAATTCACTTTCGTGAAATAATAGATGAAAGAAAATGATTGAAAAATATTACAATTATGTAACATAGTGATGCAAAAAATAAATTCCTCGTCTGTCATTAATTAATTATAACTTTAAACAGAGAATACTTAAATAAAGAGTTAATAATTTGTTTGTGAAATTGTGGAAATTGAAATACTATGAGCAAGTTGAACCTAGATAGTCATGTTTATCGAGGAATAGTTTGTGGAACATTTATTTTGGAAACGATTTATATTTGAAACTTGTTTTTATGAATTTGACAAAGGGGAAGGATTTATCACAGTGACAGACCTACTTCCGATCAGTAGGTTTATTAAATATAAATGGTTTCTAATATAAATATTAACTAGGGAACACCACTGCATGCTTAGCATGTCAAACCCCATGTTCTCACAATTGTAAGCTAAATAATTTAACGTAGCCTATATTTCAGGTAGAGCGTTGTCCTTATATAAACAGCAATAATTTACTTGTAAGCTCCCATCTGCACTTGATTTAGTGTAATAATGGGTCCGTCTCTCTTGTTGAGCGGTTAATTACGGCATGTTTTGGACCCGTAACTCCACCATCAGGTTTTAAAACATCACAGAGTCTATGTCAGGGTGCATAACCTTTCCATGAAACGTCGTTATTGCTAAATTTATATGTAGTGCTTAGTGTATTATTCACACAATTTTTCTTTAACGTGAAATGATCACTTCGGATTGATAATTGTAGAAGTTCTTTTACATTTAAATGTGAATTTTAAACGGCGCTTATTTGTTACAGTGGATACCACCCCCTGAGTCATCAATAAAAGAACAGGAAGCCGACGAACAGATAGCCATTGATTTAGGGGATGAATATGAAGCCGCTTTGACTAATGCCACACAAGAAGAGATTATTGACTTGGCAGGTAAGGCAGGGGTTCTAAGGGTTAGAGAAATTGTCATTGAGCTCACCGAAGATGAAAAACCTGAGGATTCTGTCTTTGCTCCATCTTGCCGCAACACAAGTTGTTGGAGAAGTTCTTTTCTTCTCCAGCAGTATGTTGCAAGTCTAAAAAGTACTACAAACAACTATCCTTGTTCATTTTCAGCCATTTTTAAGTTGCCAAATGCGGTGATTAAAAAATTTGCGATTTTATTGTTACTTTAAAATACAGAAAGATGAATTGGTTATTGGGTCATTGTTCTGCCCTATCAGTGTACAACAAGCTATTGTTATATCAACAAGTCCCTAAACCAGTGTGGACTTTACGGTATAAAACTGGGCAAGGTTGTGTAAAGAACAAAAAGTGCAGAAAATCTCCTATGTTAATTTTTTTAGATAAAACCCCAAAAAAGTTTCTATTACATTTTAGACTGCCATCTTGAAATGGGGCCTAAATCGGTGTGTACAATCTTTTTATCAAAATGTTTACTTTTAAGAAGAGACATTTGAAAGGATTCAACTTTTGACCTAAGTTTATGTTTTATAACCGTATTATAAAAACATATGAATTTAGTTTACTTATCTCCATTTCTTTAACTTTAAAAACATGAATTTACCTTCTTACCTTCCTTCTTTGAGGTCTCGAGTGTGGTTCTTAAGCCAAAAGAGTATTTCAGTAGTGAGGTGTAGTCAAAGAAAAAGTACAGTATTATTCTATTCAACTCTAGATATTTTTTATTAAAAGCAAACAACATCTATATATATAAAATTCAATGTATGTCCGTCTGTTTGTACGTTTGTCTGTTTGTATGTTTGTCCTTTATGCGTTACCAAACCGTCCATCCGATTGCTTTGAAATTTTGCATAGTAACACAGGTTAACCCTGGGAAGGTTTTAGGCCATCTACCGAAATCCTAGGACATTAGGGCTACGCCCCAGTGGCCCTCAAAGTTTCAATGTTAATCTTATGGAAGGTCAATCTTAAGGAAGAAGAAGAAAGATTTCTTTTGATTTTATCAGGGGCACAAAAAACAGCTGTTCGTATGAAAAGCTTAAAACAGCTGATTTTGATCAACAACTGATTTGGATCAAAAACTGAATATAATTTTAGGTTAGGCCTACAATGAACTAAAACACCAATTATTGGGCTAATTATTTAAGATATATAAAAGCCAAATACCACTCACTGACTGAACACACTTAAAAAGAATACAATTACGTTAAAAAGACTGAAAATACCAACCACCACTGGCAACGCCGTACGGGTCAGCTAGTATGAAATAAAAGATTACAAAACAGCAAGCTATACATTTACACCAAAATGATTCTTAAATCCTATCTTAGGTTAAAGAGAGCAAAATCTTAAGTTTATGTTTTTCACATACCAGCTGGTCGATGTTTCGCTTTATACATTTATATCACGATGAATTTAAATACCACCTTGTTCGAAGATTAATAATAGTTACAATTTGCACACTTAAAACATCATGCCTCGTGTCTGTAAGAGACGATACTTCATTCTTGCAAGTCGAAGTAAATCTGCTTAATCATTTCACTTTTCTTCACAACTTAGATGTTCTAGACCATGTTAGACCGTTTTAATTCATTTGTATTATTTAAAATTATATAAATGTGTCCTCATCTCAACTTATATGGAGACACCGATTTAAACGACCATCTGGTTCAATAGGCAGACATAGAAGGGCTTTAGGAGGTTTGTCAACCGGCAAAACCTGAATACTTGATTTCATTGTCCTTCACTTAAAACTTATTGTTCTATTGGAAAGAAGTTCCTTTACGCAGATTGCGGTAGGAGGTAACAAATAGAAAATGTATGCGTAGCGAAAAAAAGTGTTATTAATTGGTTGCTATGGCAATGAAAAATATAAAATACGAGTAACGAAAAAAGCATTAACAAATTGGTTGCTATGGCAATGAAAAATATAAAATACGAGTAACGAAAAAAGCATTAACAAATTGGTTGCTATGGCAATGAATGTAAATACATTCAAGAAACATGTGTTTTGGTTCATCAATTTAAATTAAGAGATGATCGGTTCCGACCGGCGAAATTCAGTTAACCCTACAACTGTCCATGTTAATGTTTTGCAACGCCAAGTCATTTCGGTGCGTGTGCAAGCATATTTTCAAAAATTCGCCAAATATAGTAATTGCATAGCAATCCAAAAGTGTTCTGTACCTTTTTTGTAGAGAAAGGTTCAAAAAATCCATATATGTAATTAAAAAATTTATTGATGTAAAATTGTAAAAGTTATTAGCTCAAGAAGCAAAAAATGTTCAATAACGAAAGGAAAAAGTTCAACTTTAGGCCTACATAACAAGTCGTAAACATTTTTTGTAGTTTTTTCGTAAATGTAAAAAAGTTTCGTAATTTAGTTCTAAATAGAACTGTATAAAAACATTTATCGATTTCAAATTTCTTATTTTGAAAACACCAGTTTTTGTGTTCCAAATACACGATTGCTAACAAAACCGCCTAATTTGAAACGTAATTTACTAATATATGCTTTGCCCAAAAATGAAATATTATTAAAACAAAATGTAGAGAATAAATCAAAGAATTGAACTGTATACTTGTATATTACCTCATCATAAAAGTGTTTTACTTAGAATCAATTGAATTACAAAAGTAAGATGAAACAAATGAAACCTCGTGCGGACAAAGGAAATTCAAAATATGACCGTTGAAGACAATGGAAACAGCCTTGTTTTGCAAACTCAAGCGGTAGTATGAATTCTGTGCAAATATGAACTTTCAACTGCTGTTTGAATAACATCTAAAAAGTCAAATATAGTTTGCTTTACACCAAATGAAAGATGGAACTTTGGTCTATAAATAGATATCAAAAAGTCTATTGAAATAATTCGAATTATAAAAGATATCTTGAACGCAAAATGTGTTGTTTTATTGGTTGAAATCTGCTCAATTGCAAAGGTTTACAGACAATTCCATATCTTTGGAACTATTTCTCCGATTTTGGATTGGATGGCAGTTTCAGATAGGTAAAAGTGTGATGAATCCTTCAGTATACAGATATAACTCAGAAAAATACCGGGTGGGCTGTATTGAAAGACATAGAAACTGGAATTAAAGGTAGTTTTGGTGCATTAAAATTCGCGCGACATTGGCTTTTAGAAAACTAAAAAACTGCAACGATGATTACGTATGTAAATATGCGTTTTAGAAAAAACTTGTAAATGCAAAAATTAAAATTTAGATCATTTCCTTTCCAACGGTTTTTGATTTATTGCGATTGGATAGTTTTTAGTGGGTGAAATATTCATTACAAGTAGAGTTGTCAAAATTGATCGTTTTCACGTGCCACGCCCCCACGACCACTCAAATTGAGTAGTCTGACAGTTGCAGGGTTAAGGCAGGTAAAAGAATTGAAGAAAAGGTGTAATGAACTTCGTTCCTGACGGGGATCCCACGACCGCACACATTTACTTTTTTTATCTGTGGGTATGTTATAGCACTGTCTATCTATAGGTAAATAATGTCACTTTTTTGTATGTTCACTGTTTTTAGTATCTGTTTGTCACTCTTCACTGTCTTTTATCTATGTTCTTATGTAAAAGCTCATAGATAAAAGCTCTCTCTAAATTTTAAATCTTGTAGGTTATGTTTACCGGATTCTATTAGCTCTCTCAAACTGCAAGACATTTTATTTTATATATTATGTTTGATTGAAGAAATATTTCTTTTCACAAACTAAAGATGTTACAATTTGCAAATTAAAAAAAAGTTGATCATGCCTTTTCTTCATTTCTTTAACTAGCCATAAGGGAAACATACACACATAATTTTAATCTTTCAATTGCTGTTTATTATTAGGTTATTTTTTTTTTACAAATATTTACTGTTTCCATACGTTTAATATTATAATAAAGGTGTAGAATTAATTATATCATCAAAGCTAAAATAGTAAACACAGTTAAATGACCATTCATTGTAAATACATTCGATAAATATAAAATGCTGTTATTTTTTTCTGCTTACACACTTCCATTCTGAGGAAGTGTGTAAGCTGCAAAATAAGAATTAAGATTGTTTTCAATGTCGTATCCACGAGGTATTGAGTCTGTTAGTTCAATAATTGCAGTAAAACCGTACAAGTGAGATAGCATCGACCAAAATCTGGAGCGATCAGGGTAGCTCAGTTGGTAGAGCATTACAATGGAAACGTAAAGGTCCCGGGTTCAACTCCCGGTCTTGGTCCATGTTTTTTCAATTGTAATTTAATTAATAAAATGTTGGTTCATCAGTCTAGACCTAACCTAAAACTATTGAGTGTATGTTTAATTTATTTTACCTGTCTTAACGGCAACTTACATAAAATAATTTTAGGTTAGGCCTAGACTTAAAATTACTTTCTAGGCCTAACCTAAAATTTCAGCTTTTGACGATAATATCTGAGCTACGCTGGACGGAACCGATCATCTCTTAATTTAAATTGATGAACCTAAAAAGACCCCTAAATATCACTTTTTTAGCACTAGGTTTTGAAAAAAAAATCTTTAGTTTGTTTAGGTGTGAAATAGTAGAGGTATCAGTTGAAACCAAGTAAATAAACTGATTTGTTTGTTCATTATACATATTGCACATTTGGTCTGTTAATTCTGTTTTCCTCCCGATTTTACTATCCGATTCTTTTTCTGTTTCAAGTTATTAGTATTGATGGGTGGTTAAGTTTTGTGATAGTGATTATTCAGTCATTTGCCATTATTTATGTGTTCAATTTTGTACGAGATTTTAACACAAATGAAAGCACATGTCAAAATAATAACATATAACAAAATATCTGAATCTTAAAGTCGCATTGTATATTTGTGTATGGCTTTGCTTTTACGACATCATATTATATTTATGTAAAGGATTGAATGTAAATTTTATTTCTGTTTGCAGCTATTCTGGGTTTCCATTCGATGATGAATCAAGACCAATACCATGCGTCGTTGCTGAACAAAGGCCAACCTATAGGCATGGGTTGGGACGGTATTACGAAAGCTTCACAACCTAAAGCTTTCCCCGTGGATCCTCCGAACTTGACGGATCCCGAACAAACCATTAAACAAGTCAAAGAGGATGATCATAAGCTTATCGATCTCAACTGGAATAACATCAAGGTAGGCTAGAGAATCAAACGTAGTTAAATCAGGTACAGGCTGATGCTGAACAAGGCTTTCTCTACTTTTTTTGATGAAAATATCATCCATTTTAACGAAATACTAAGAAAATGAAACATTTCAGCTCGGTTGTAACGTACAATTACAAAAAAAAAGTAAAATGGATTGAATAATATAGGTTAATTATTTTGAAAAGTATATTTAAAGTAAATTTTGAACTTGTCTGTTAGTTATAACTGTTAAAATGTTAATTTTCCTGTGTCCGTTCGGAAAGTACTTGGTAGGTAAAGTTATAAAAAAAAATTAAAAAGGCAAGACAGTTTAAAAAAAACCTTGTTCTTATTTACTGAAGAGAATGTCTAAAAACATTATAAGATAATAAATGTTTATGAGAGCATAAAATGAAGTTCATTTATAACATACCAGCTGGTCGTCATATAGTTGTTTAATTGTTTCGGTGCAAGTACCCCACTGTAGGATGTTTTATAGTTGATCTTCCATTTTAGAAATATGTCATGGATGCTGATTCCACTCAACATTGCACATTTTCTACTCTTTTAGGTTTTTATTTGTGTAAAATCATGTGTCTTGATACTCTCATTTGTATAAAATGACTGTGTGGTTGGAATACCTTGATTTTCAGGCAGTGATAATCAGTCAGAAAGTGCTTTTCGCTTTAAGGGTCTGCTCTAGCTGTCGGCCATGTTGGCTGAAACTCCATAACACCAATGTTAAATTAAAATCCAAATTTTTCCTTTATTTTTTATCGGATAATTATGAACGATATGTCATTTTAAAGCTATGGCCAATATGCATGCAAATGGCTTTTTCAAAACTAAGAAAAACATTTTGTTTAATATTTATTAGCAATTTAAAACATTGATTTTTAATATTTTTTTATGTTGTCACTATTAATTATAGTGAAAAACTGCCAAGCCATTCGCATGAAGAATGTCGTCCCCAAGAGTTTGGTATTTTTTTTAAAACGCTATTTGAGCAATTGCGGGTTTTAAATGGATTTAGGCTGAGCAATGTCCGTGTAACTTACCGCCGCTATAGGGTGATTTTAAATACTTTTTTACGTTGTAACTATTAATTTTAGCAAAAAATTACCAAGTCATTCGGATGAAGAATTTTGTCCCTAAGAGTTTAGTATTTAAAAAAAACGGTATTTAAACAATTGCGGGTTTTAAATGGATTTAGGATGAGCAATGTCCGCGTAACCTACCGCCGCTATGCTGGAGTCGCAGGTTGCTTTCTGTTTTACTAGAGCCGACCCTTAAATGAAAAATATAAAGTTATTGCGATCAAACGAGGATTACAGATAGTGCCGGGCAGCGTAAAACGTCACTTGCGCATGCGCTATAACGTCTTACCCTCTCCTACTCGACTGCGAGTCTTCAGTACAGTCACCACCAAAAAGTGTTGATATACAATCAACACGACTACAGAGCAGACATGAGTTAGGTAGGCAAGCGGCCGACAAACGCGCGGAGCGGTGCTCTGACTGTACTCCCCCGCAAGAGGGGAAATGTTCTCCTAGTGGGAGCCGGCGTAGGAGACTTGCACACTCCCCTCTTCGCGCTACGTGCTAATTGGCGATATCCGTAATATCTTAGTAGATGTGAATGAGTAAAAATAAACCATCATTGAATTATACCGACGTTGCTCAAGCGAACCGACAAATAGGCCTAAAGACGTTTGTATATAGATAAATTCCCCTACGAATAAATAACATTTAAAAAGTTAAAAAAAAAATGTTTGCCTACCGCTTGTATGTGTAGACTGTGTATAATACAAGATACTGACTAAAGAGATAATTGTCATCATCAAAGTGTGACTAATAATAATACAAAGCTGAAACAAATTATATTTTCTCAATGATAAACTTTAAGAATATGCTACTCATTATTTACCACAAACATAAATTGTCAGAATTTAATCAGCTGTTAAAAAGTTGCTTGGTACTTTAGACATGTCTCCAAATAGTTTAAGTTTCTTCTAAAATTTTAATGAAATGGATTGGAAATAATTTCAAATGCAAGACTACCATGGTTTATTTTCAATTAAAGAATATATACTATCGAAATACTGTAGCCCATTTTATACCTGTATTGTTTTGCTACGTTGTTGCAGAATATTTCGGATGACAAGTTTGAGCAGCTGTTTACAGCGTTACCCGCCAACACACACTTGGAGACCTTGAGCCTGACCAACGTAGGACTTACAGACCGTACAGCGCTCAAACTTGCGGAAGCGTTAGAAAAAAATAATACCTTAAGAGTAATCAAGTAAGTATGCGACTATTTACAATAAACGGTACCAGATAACTGCCACATACTTTCTCCCAGTTGAAACTTTATACCTTCCCAAGAGGAGGTGGTTATTTAGAATTGCAAAATTAGGAAAATGTTACTATGGAAAATATTATATGCATGTAACACACATCCTTATTATATTATTATTATTATTATTATTTAAACTAACGATCGATTTCGAACAAATTTGCACCAAACATGTCACAATTAGGCCTGTATAGATTATAGATGCACGAAAAAAAAAACAACCCCCTGTTTGGCCAAAAAACCCCAAAATATGTTATTGTTACTATTACCTAAACGAGAATTTTTAGAAAGATGTGGTTTTTGCATATGGTAGGTTACATTAAGGGTTACAAAAAGCCAAATTTGATTTTTCTCGTTTTTTTGCCATTTTTGGGGGGTAAAACCCCTTAAAAATCAAAAATTTGAAAAAATTAAAAAAACGCCTGGAAATATTCCAGAACTACACCTACATACCAAATTTCATCAAAATCTGACCGTTGGTATGGTCTCCAGCTCTGTACCCATTATTTCAGACACATGGACAGACATCACCAAAAAACAATTTTTTTGGGTTCAGGGAGCACCAAAACAAATAATTCCACTAAAAATATTTTTGGGTTCAGGGAGCATCAACACAGATAATTCCACTAAACATTTTTTGGGGGTTCAGGGAGCACCAAAACAGATAATTCCACTAAAAATTCTAATTCGAAAATTTGGACGAAAACAATACTTTCCCCATATACTACGTATAGGGTGGAGAAAGTAAAAATGGGAGAACTGTTGTTTTGACGGTTAAACGATACACTATTCGATTTACTGTTGAGTTGTTGGGGAAATTTATAAGCGAATTTCCATAGGAAAGATGAGCCATTACAGTGACCCTTATGGCGAGACCTAAGGTCCGGAGTAATAAATGAGCACCGATCATGGTCCCAGAACACCGTTTGGGATGACATTAAAAATTGTACAAGTATACATGTGATCGCCCTCTAATAACGACCAAATTTTAAGTCCGATCTGGTCCAGAAGACCTTAAAAAAATCAATGAAATCCTCCAAAATTGATCAAAACATAAAATACCATAAAAGTGCCCCACACTCGTAGGGGATTTTACTGTGGGGACATCGTCTGATCCGAGGCTGTACGCTGTGAGTGAAATGAAGGAGGCTTAGGTGCAAACAAATTCTACTAATATATTTTGTACACACAGGCAGCTGTTCAGCGCCTTCGTGAGTAGACCAATTTCCCAAATTGTTGGTTGAAACACTAAACATATATATTTAATTTTGTTAATTCGCTAAACTTACGTCAGCGCTTCAGCTGGGTGATCGAATTATTAGCGAATTCCCATAGGAAAAATGAACTATTGCAGTGTGGCCCTTATGGTAAGACCCAAGGTCGGGAGTAGTAAATGAGCACCGATCATGGTCCCCAGAACACGTTTTGGGGTGTCATTAAAAATCATATATATACACACGTTGGTTGTCTAAGTCACTTGGACGAGTTCGTTAGCAAAAAAAATTGACCGGAAGTAGACCAAATTTTTGACCGGAAGTAAACATTTTTTGAGATTTTTCGTACCAAAATTAAATTTTGTTGAAGTTTTCTTTAAAAAAATAGATATACGAAATAATTCTGCACATTTTGTTTTTTTACGCGACCTTATAGCCCGTCTGGTTCCCCCAAAAACAATCAAAACGTAAAATACCAGAATTAAATCCACGGCTTTCACCGTGGTGACCGATGGCAATATATTTGGTACATGCTGGCAGCACCTTCGTGAGTAGATCAATTTCCCAAATAGTTATTTGAAACCCAAAAACAAATATAAATTTAATTTTGGAAATTCGCTCAACTCACGTCAGCGGTTCAGCTGCGTGGTCGGATTATTTTTATCTTCTTTTCGTTCTGGTGTAACATTTTACGCTTTATTAAAAGGCTCTACAGGTAAAACTTTTTAAAGGCTTTTAAAACATATCTAGAAATTTATGGCCAAATTAAGAAAAGTACAACCTAGAAATGAATTGTATTCTTGACATCGAGATTTACTTATTTCTTGTTACAACTTTAAAGATGCTCCTGTTAATGTTTAAATTATATGAGTAACAGATTAAACTGACCAGTTTTGTATAAGTACATTATATGTTCCAGCGTTGAAACTAATTTTATCAGTCCTAATGTCGTCGTGCGTTTGGTGAAATCTTTACTCAACCAGAAGTCGATAGAAGAGTTCAGAGCATCCAATCAAGTAAGTAAAAGATCCGCATACATGTATTCAATTTTAAAACTTACTTCTTTTTTACATATTCAACTGTAAATTTATTGCTGGGTAATATTTGAATTTAAAAAAGGTTAAGAAGTAAAGAAATTCAAATTTACTTTTATCACAATAGTATACTTTTATTGAAAAAACAAACACATCATTTTTTTAGTAAATTTTACTAAATTTATTGAGTCTTGCCGACCATGGTTTCGCCAGCGATGGCATTTAGAAGGCACCTTATCACAAAACTTGGCAAACAAGCAAAAGTAGAGGGAAAGGGTGGAAGACCTATGGTCATATGGCAGGCAATGGTTTATGAAAGGGCGAGTTTGACATTAATTCTACCCAATCATTTAGTACAAGGTTGGAGTCTTTACAAAATAGTTTCCTAATTTTTTCATTGACATGGAGACTCTTAAAATTAACATTATTATAAAAATCTGTCTCTAAATGAGTTTTTAAATGATTGGAGAAACTAGAGCCATTATGAACCAACCGCCAACTTATTTCGTGTTCATTTAATAACCTACCTGTTTGGCCTACATAAGCAGTACATTACTTATGAAACACTGGTATAACTTTTGTTAGCTATTTATTTGTGTGTGTGCCAAATTCAACATTTTACTTTACATTTATTATTTGTAAAAACAGGGTGTCTAGCGACCGGGAAAATAGGGAATACCTGGAAAAGTCAGGGAATTTTATTTTTCTGGAAAACTCGGAGAATTTTGGTTAAGGTCAGGGAAAAATAACATTTTTTAAAGAAAATAGTTCTAAATAAACTATTTAAAATCATAGATTAATACAATTTTTATTCGAGAAAATAAACATTAAAGATAAGGTGAACTTCTAAATTAATCAATAAGAAAACTACCGTACGTATTCTGATACGTTAAAACAATTATCGGCAAGTTATGGGAGGGATTGTGACAGTTTGTTCCAATGCACTTGCCTTGATGTAACCTTGAAACCTTTCTCTAACGTGCTGTTTCTAAAAATGTTAGTTTTATTTTTAAATGTTTTCGAATTTGGGTATCTTCGTATCAATTACTTAAATATTCAATGCAAATCTGTACCGGTTGCTGGATTACAAAAACCAATTAGTTATTTCTTTTGTTAAAATATAATAAAATATAATTTGAGTAATTCATTGTTTAATTTAATATTTATAGTCATAATAAATGTGTAATTTGCAACTGCTGGTGGTGGGTACAGTAACATAATTTGTATTAAAATAAATATTGAACAGTATTAATATTACCGTGTTTAATTAATTCCCTAAAAATTTATTTGCTCACCAATATATTTTGATTGATTTACTAAAATAAAATTAGCATAGTTTTGCTTCTTCTTTTTCTAAGATTGGTCAGGGACAAAGTAATTCAGTCAGGGAAAATTCAGGGAATTTCAAAAGGTCATGTCACTAGACGCCCTGAAAAAGTTAAAATTCATTCATAATAATTATTGGTTATTAGTGATAAATAATACCAGATGTCTAAATTAAATCGGCATCAAAGTTTTCTAGGAGTGTTTTTGTGTGGATTTTATATTAGCTGTCAATATGTGTTGCTTTAGAAATTTCCGTCGAAAGACACCCGGATGTAATTTTATTTTATTTATGGTTCACAGAGATCCCAAGTTTTGGGTAATAAGATAGAAATGGAAATCACCGGCCTCATAGAACAGAACCCTACACTGTTGAGGCTGGGCTTACACCTGGAATTCAACGACGCTCGTCACCGCATCGCTTCACACCTCCAACGCAACATCGATAGGAGTGAGTAATTTTCAAATATCTTAAGTTGACGGTTATATTTAAACCGGCGGAAGAAGAAAATAAATTTGATTCTTTTAATAAAAAATGTTTAGTAAAAAATTTTTGACAGAGGCCTGAAAAGACAGTAAAAAAGTTTGCTTAGCAAAAACACTCAAAAGCTTCCTTGTGTAAAAATTAGTAGTAAGTTATTATATTTGGAAAAATTATTATTTCTACCTAATTTACTTATGAATTGAACACAGATTCTCAAGAAATAATGTTAACTAATAATGTGATACCAAAAAATTAGATCAAAGATGTAACATTTTGTTTTATAAAAGTGTTTGCATTTCAAAGTAAACACATTACTCTTTGGTGAAACTGCTATTGAAGGAAAATAACATTGTATTGTCTCACAAAATTATCGTTTTATCGGTGATATACGTATTTTTGCCGCTAGGTATCTCTCAGCTCTTGAATGGTTGAAATTATTATAATTGTATCAGCTAGGATGTACATAATTAAGTAAAATTTTCTGCCAATACTAATGTTGCTTTATTTGTTGACACGTTTCCCAGTATGTCCAAAACAAACGTCACAAAAAAATAAAATTAATAACTATACGTAAGTAATTACGTACAGTTATAAAGAACTACAGTTTAAAGTTTCTTTTGCAGAACACATGCTCTATGTTATTCCCATTACGTTTTAAGTAGTACTCTAGTGTCTCCGTAGGTACTTAAACAAGTCTTTGAAAAGCGGTAGAGTCTGTTTTCTTACGACTGCCACAGCACTTCAATGGCCGAGATTGTTGTGTAAAGCCGCTTCTTTTAGCATTAGGTGCTACTAACCAAGGTATGGGATTGCGATCTAAATCAGGGGAGATAGAGGAAACGGTTTCTGAATAGTGCGAATCAATGGAAGCAACTCCGTTGCTTTATGGTTAGCAGCCCTGTCCTGCTTAAACCACTGGTGTTGGCAGAATCGTTTCAAATCCTTAGCATAAGACAGGATAACTGTATAGTCATCGAATTCTGTCGGTCATCCTCATTGAAATAACCAGGATGCCATTTTCAGATGCCGCATACGAGAAAGTTCCTCTTTCACTGTGTGGTGGTTTCTCAATAATGGTGTCTGGTCGAAGGAAACCGAGTTGCTTTTTTATAAGTACATTTTCACAAATGTGGCATTTCTCACAAAAATATCATATCCGGCCTATACACTGATGCTAATTTGTTAAAACAGTATGTTATCTTGTAATTTATCTGCATTTTTCAAATATTGATCAATCTCTATCTTGTAAGAACCCACCAATAGGTTTTAATTCATCTAGTTCACGTGATAGAGCCATTCGTTCGATCAATGCGTAAAATAAATAGTAGAGGTTCTGTGGATCATAATAAACAGTTCTTAAGCTATTACCAAGCAAACAAACTTTTCTTTTACCGGAGAGGAGAGAAACGAATCTTTTGAAACAAGGATCCGGATTATTGTTCAACTCTACTATATGTTCTAGAACATATTTATTTAATGGTGTGTTTTCTGTGTTATAAACAAACAATTTCTAGCCAGTATGGTTCGAGATTTTTATAACTGTCCGTTTTCATAAGATGAGAATATACGTTTTGATTTCCTTGAAAATAAGGTCACCAAATTTCTATTTGAGAAGTCCAAAAAGTCAAATTATTTAATTTGTATGATCTTGTAGACACTGAACAACTAACAGTATGTTTTCTTCTGATATATTGATTCTCAAAGACTTGTGTTTAATACAGTTATATGAGAAAGTGCTCCACATGCATGAATATAGTACCCAGAGGCGAAACATATGTTGCCAATAAAGCGAACTAATGATATTGTGAAATAATA
>JAGFPH010003210.1:42862-90012 GCA_018207615.1 Philaenus spumarius | reverse complement strand
AAACATATGTTGCCAATAAAGCGAACTAATGATATTGTGAAATAATACAGATTAAATTTTTATTTTCCTTTAAACGTGTTTGACATTAAACTTAAACATTATTGTGATCCTTCGCAAATACTGAGCTAATCAGATTTTGGTGGGATTTTTCTTTTTTATCGTAATCCTGAATTGCTATTTCTTTCTCAGATAAAGTAGTCTAAACGCGAAGGCTTCTGAATTAATCATAAAGGCCTTTGTCCGTATCTTAATTTTGAAGATTAATTTTCAGAAATTAATTACTGTAGTTAATGTAACTTAACGCTGATATTATCTGGTTTGATATGATATATTTTCTCGATTGTATTTATTATGTTTGTACTAACAATGTTTACAATTTCCAGCGTGCCGAAGGTTTGAAACACAAACAGTCTGTCTAATAATGTACACTTTTCAGCTTCAGGATTAAAATTGTCCTCTTCCAGCTATTCTGTGTTAATTGTTGTTTTGATTTTAACAGAGGAACACGAGGTGTTGGGCGCCAGTACCAGTAGCGTGGTCTTGTTACCATAGCCTGCCTCAGTACTGTAGTTTTAGCTAGTACTAGTTGTAGTATAGGGCTGAGGTAACTATTTGAATGCAGTTTTATGCCCCTACATCCGATGTTGTTGGTTTTATGTTTGTTTTTTATGTACATTATATTTTTTTGCTGTATAGGTTGAAAACGATATTTTGTATATTTGTTAGTGATATGTTTAATTTATTTGTATTGATATTTATGGAAAAAAGTGTGCTTATGGTTAAATAATTTCGCTTAACTATTGCTTTTTGGCAGAACTGTTAGTTACAGAGCTAACCGTCTTCAATATTTTGTGGTACAAGTAACGATGGCTGTCTTGTCAATCCAGCCATTTTTTAATATAATTCAAGTTTACACCTGAAAAAATGTTCAAGACGACAGTAAGACTTGTAATTAAAATTTATTTGAAATAGTGACTGCCAAAAGGGAGAATTTTTATTTAAATTTGTAAAAATTTATTCCATGTAATAAATACAAAATCACAACTGCCGAAAGAGCACTTGAAATTTATAAATTTTAGATTTTTAAACAAATAAAAAATTTTATACCAAGTTAGTCCTGCGCAATAAAAGTTGTCCGATCTATGTCATTTAAAAATAGTATTGGTTTCCAATTGTTGTGAATTAATTTCAAACCGAAAGTTGCGCAAATAATCCTTATTGGTTTTAATTTTTTTTCTGTCTGTTACTTCCAATTATAAGAGAAATGTTTTAAAGCTATGGACATAAATTTGGTGTAGTAATAAATTGAGCTTTTTTGCCTGCACTTTGTTTAAGAAGTGGAAACATATTTTTTATTATTGGGGGCTAAAATCAAGTAGGAGTTTAAATGGGGTTATTTTAAATACTGCCACTTTTTTTCTACTTCTGTTTAAAATGATCATTACAAACGTAAAAAGAAAAGTTCACTTCTCTTTATCCGAAATTTCCCGTCTGAAAATTTTACACTTTTTTGTAAAGATCATGGATTAAGTGACTTAGCTAATGGGCTTGAGCCAATATTAGTTTTGATTGATACTTATATTTTTTAACCGATACTCACTGATTAAAATATCTATACTTTTTATCAATACTCTTTAAATTAAAAAAAGGCTATTAATTATTTCCATATGGAAGTTACTTTTAAAAGTAACTATTTGATATGTTTTAAATCAAGGTTTTGATTATGAAAAAATAATTAAGGTTCGGTTCGGTGAAGGCGTGGATATTTTCCATTGAATCAGTGACTTGTAACCCAGATGCATTAATTTAACCCATTAGCCACATACAAATAAAATAATCATACAAGTGCATGCTGAAAGAAAGAAGTTAAACAGACAAAATATTAAAGTGAAGTTGTTTTTATAATTAATTGTTCATGAAGAACATGGTGAGGGAATATTTAAGTATTTTGTTTTCTTTCAATTTTTCGGCCCTGACTTCAAATTTCGAAAAATGTGAGTAAAAAATGTCAAACAGTTGTTTGAATATTGTTATTTGTTGTCGTGTTGGTAGTATGTAAATGTATTAAGTAAAGGTCCATCCACACCAAACTCATCTGGTGAACCAAAAGAGAAATTCATACATGCTTATTTAGAGTGATTATTTTTTAAAGCTAATTCTAGAGTTTAATTTATGAAACAACATATTTATACGTGTTGTTATTTTAAACATAGTTTAGAAAAAGTTTTTGTTTAGCCTTTTTTTTCAATTTTGAATATTTTTTAAACATTTTTATGGGTAGAAACGATATTAATTGAAGATTTGTTATACAAATTATTTCTTTTATAATGGTAAACAGTGATGTAAATAATGCTTGTACTAAAACTTCTCTCAATTTATCAACTACTTCTAAAGATTTATAGCACAAAATGGCCGGCAGTTGGAAACAAAAGCATTCTGGATCTACGATCTATACGTTTTCCCCCTTAAATTAAGCTCTGGAATCAGTTCGAAAGACCCTGTAATTGTATGGGCGATTAATGTGGATAATTTGGTGTGAATTGGCTTTAAACGTAAACAAAAAATAAATAAAATATTAGACTTGTGCACCTATTTGTTTTGTTTTCTCCCACAGGTTTGCAGTTATTATTATGTTCCTGTTTGTTTTTGTTGTTTTTCTTTTGGTTTCTAAGACGTGATCATTTTCAGCAAGGAAGGAGTTGTGCTCGACGCTCTCAGCCATAAAACCATTTCCTAACCTAAATTCCTTTTCAGTTCATCATGCTCGTCCTTCGTCTTTATGCTCATCATCAGCATGAACACTTTCATTTCACTGTGTTGTATGTCTTGCTCTGTAGTTTTCTTTTTATCTTCCATTTTTCCGTAGTTAATCAATTTTTTATTTTGGTTTTTGTAGCAGAGTAATTACTGTATTAGTTTTGATCATTCCTTTATTCCATGTATATATATATGAAACAACATGAATTGTGTTTTTATTTTGTAATGAAATATATTTTATCTGATTGAATTTGTCAATAATTAGGACTATATTATTAGGTTCTATAAATTTGTTACCTTTAAAATGAATAGAAACACATATCAGTTACATTTAAAACTACTGTAATAGCAACCTTAAAATTCATGGTCTAAACTTCCTCTAACTAATCCATAATCAATTTGAATAGTAAAGCTACCCTTTCCATGAGTCTGCAGTCGAGAGAATTTAGTTTTAAACTACAAAATTGAAAGTTGTAGCAACTGATGATTTATGAAGAATTCTAACTTATGTACAAATGTATCGGAGGTTCTGCAGAAAAATACATGAAACTTTTGTACCCATTTTTAAGGGTTAAAATTTGCTATAGGCCTCCTTGCCGAAAAATTAACGAGAAAATGCTTTAGTAAAACTTTATCATAATGTTTAGTTCTATTAATAAACTTAATAAATCAATGAAAACAGCAAAATATAAGTCTACAAAATTTAACACTACAAATTATAAAAATTCAATAAATTATTTACCTCATGTCATGTTAAATATGTATGAATTAATATTTCGTGAAATTTTGTCACCACATGGTAAAACTACACGATTGCTATACTTCGCTAATCCAATACGTTTAGCAGAACACCTTAGAGTCCCTTTAATTGTAAATTTATCACGAAAACAAACGTAGTGAATTTCATATTTGTAATGAATACGTGTAACGAAACAGCAAAACATTAAATTTTCGCTTTGCTGTAGACTCTTAAACATTTTATAAATACCAGTGAAAATTATCAGTAAAATTTTAAGGCATAGTAACACCTGATTAAATCCCATCTTTCTTTCCGATGGAGAAGGGAATGCATTAGTCACCATCAGCTTGCCCTGCCCCCTGATGTATGGGATTCTCGGTGTACCCACTAACCTCTTCTACAGGCGGTACCTCCACTCTGTGATCGCTATATTAGCATTACTTCAAAATGGTGCCTTTAATGACGATAACAGGCTTCTTCTTTTACTTACTGCCTCGAGACCGTTCTATATCCTGTCTTCTGTATTCTTTTGCCAAAGAATGCGTCCGGCACATTGCTGAACCTGGTTCCAAGAGTCCTCGCTTAGTAGCATCTTCGCTACAATATTGGCAGGTTTTATAAGCGAGTCAATATTTTCCTCGATCCCGTCTTTCTTCCGCCCGTCTCACATGGAATAAAAAAGTGTGCTTAACATCGTCCAGCGTAGAATCGTCATGGGCACACCGGGCTTTCCACTTTTCCCATTTTTGCCAGGAAACTACCATGTCCAGTTAGCAGCTGAGTCGTATAAAAATTCACCTCGCCATGTGGTCTATCCAGTTGGAGATGTTTTCAATTAAAATAGCAGTACATCTCCCTCCGGTCTCTTGCTCCCATCTTTCGTGCCGGAGTCTGAGCGTAAGCTCTCTATCTTCCGAAATAATCTTGAATCCCTTCTCTGAAATATAAGTTTACTCTCCATTGCTGTCAGGTCGATAGAGGGGATACTTGCAATAACCAGCATAGCTGGCTCCGACACTGTCCTGTAGGCACAGTGTTGCTCTCCTTTGCACAGCTGCCATCTTATTTCGATAGGATTTTTTCTTAAGCGCATCCGCCCTGATTTCGCATCCATGCAGAAGAACGGCGAGAGTAACCGTCATTAGCAGTCATCGTGTTTCTGTCGTTGGACCGCCTATATCCCAACTTAAATGCTACAAAAATGATGCAATTGTATTACTACGCTCGAAGTCGCTGCTTTTTTCTAATTTTCGTAAAGCTGTGTACATATCAAGAATATAAGTACATATTTTATATAGCGTGATATCACACAAATAACGGGTAATGGTTTCTAATCTGTAAAGCTATACTCATATCTAGTAAATTTACATATATATAATAAATATATAGGATGTTTCTATAAAGCACAGAGTTAATTACGGCTGGTTACATTGGGCAAAATAAAGTAAAAAAGTTGCAGTAAACATATGTCAGGAAATGCTTCTTTAACCAGATATTCACATTTTTAAGTTTATTGAGTTTAAATTTTGCACGTTACTCATCAATATGAAATCCTTGTTTGAAAATAAACAATTTGTTAAAATTATCCGTTTCAAAATGATAGCCATTAATTTAAACATTTTTGAAAAATGGTAAATTTTAAAAATGTGAATAATTCTTTTTGAAGCCCGTTCACTTTTATAGTTTACCGAGTTCACGCGGTAAACTCGCCACATCGCTGGAATTAATCTGTTGAACGACAAAAGTGTTAGATGAAGTGCAAAGGAAGTTTAAACCATGATTGAGAAAACGGCCTAACTGAGATTTCCGCCCCTTTTGTAGATATTGTACATAAGAACGCTTGCATTGAGCATGAAAAATTAATAATATATTAAACACATAGTAAGCATATATTTATTTTAGTTAAACCAAACTTAATCAAATGGAAAGACACTTTTAAGTAAATCAAATTTAACTAAATAATTTTACACATCATCGCCTCCTTGATCATTTATCTCTTTCTTTTGCTTTCTAATTACATTCTCCATAATTCATATTTTCTCATGTTTACCGCTTTATGTATTTTCTATATATTTAATCACCTTGCTTTGGTCAAATATTCTGTTTATACAATTTGATTATTTCTAGGTTGATTGATTGTATTTTATTGTTTTTGCCTTTAAACTGAGCTTCCAGATTCATTTCTTGCCAATTATTTATTTAAATTAAGATTATCTGGTATAATTGTTAGGCTAGTTTACACGTCGAAAATGAAATCAATTTTCCTAACAATACTACCTGTTTTTTTCTTTTTTTTTCAAGCGAACAAAATGTATAATCAAACAGTTGGATTCATTTGCGAAAACAGTTTGGTTGCAATTATTCATTTAGTGAGTTCAAATTATCAGAGGGAAGGATGTTGACAAACATTTTATAGTTAGGTTTCAGGTATATTACTTTAATTATATTTCTAGTAACTAATACGGAAATGTGAGGAAGTTTTAACCAAATATTGGTTCAGAGGTTAGAGTACTCAGTTTTTACATGTCACCCTTTAACATACACCAAATCTAAACGCAGTAGGTACAACACTTTCCATTTTAGGATCTGAAAATATGGGTGTACATTTAATATTCATTGGTTGCCCCTTACTGAACTGGTTACAATCATTAAAAAAAGTTACCTTTTATTATTTTGTTTTGTTCAAAATCCTTTTTTTATATATATATATATATACTTGGTTTTTCCTATTTATTATTCAGGCATTTTCAAACTAATGTAATGTAAAATGGCATGCATTAACAATGCATTTTAATATAGCCTAAAGTTAATGGTTTGAAAATGACTGAAAAATAGTCTAAACGTTTCATAACCAAAAAAGAAAAGAAAAATATATGTTAACTTAATTAATATTTTTTGTTGTGAACTTCATGATCACCTCTCCATTAAATCTTAGAGGTGTCTAATTCTTTGGTCAATGGCCTACAATTTGTTTATAAAAAAAATTTCATTCATGATAGTAGCTCATCCAGGTTCTTGGGATGTTTTTTATATTTAGTTGCAAGAGAACAAAATATTAAACTTATTTGTAACGTTGTAACTACATGAAACTTTTTAAAACTAAAAAACAACGTTGCTTAGAAAGATGCACAACCTATGCATTCCAAAGTACTAAGTTAATGTAAATGGAAAACCGTAATCTGAATAAGTAGTTATATTTTCTTTTGTTTTAGAAAATTATAAATGCTCTCTAAGTTTTAAAAATGCACTCTATTCAATAACATTATCAACTGTTTCTATTGAAGCGCAAGAAATGACTTTGGAAGTGTTTAACTTTAGCCAATATAAATCACTTAGCTTTCTTTTGTGTACTTTTTTCTTTTCTTCCTCCCAATGCTCCTTTTTTCCACGACACACCTTTTAGATTGCCGCCTTAACAAAAACAAAACCGAAGTGAAAACTTCGGCCACATTTTCGATCGGCGCTCACCCGGATGGCAGCATACGGATCCTCGGCCGCAACTGATAAACTAAACACTGTGTCCCCTAATTTTTACTATGTTAAGTGTGAGTTTATGATTATTTACTGTACATGGTAGTTGTGCTTGTTGTGTGATACGATGCATCTGTTAGTCGATGGTTTTAGTGGTTTCAACATGTTGTCTTATTTTTGTAAGTATTCCATTATAGCGACACATTCATTTTTCTGATATACACTTTGAGCAGGTGTTAACGATATGTTTTAATGACAAAATGATTACAATAAGAAATAAACAAGCTTAGTTTATAAAACTTTTATTTAAGACTGTTTCACATGATACAGAGTCTTAGACTTTCCCTGAATTTAAAGTATATTTTTCTGTGTACAGAGTGTGGGATTCAAAATTTCTTTGCAATCTATCCGGTGCTGATTCTTTAGATAATAACAAATGTACGTTGATGTAGGTCCAGAAACGCTTGATTCTCGTCTTGTCAACCATTTTGTTTTTGAAAATGAACAATAACTTTAGAAGTTATTAAGATTTCAAGTTTAAATTTTCTGTACGCTTTTTAATACTATGTTTTACCACTATAACGAGAACAAAAACTTCATTTTATAACTGAATTACAAGTGAAAAAAAAACATGGACCCAGACCGGGATCAACCCAGGGCTTTTAGTGATCTGTGCTACCGTTCTTTCACTTGTAATTCAATTAAGACCTTGCTAGGAAAAATTGTCGAAATTAAAAAAATAGCATTTATTAAGTAAGTATTGAAATTGATGGCGAAGTATTATCTTAAACATTTTTTTTTAAGAATCATTGAGTAAATTTACATTTTAAAGTACATTTCAGTATACTGGTAAGACTTTGCACAAAAAATGTGTACGTCAAATTTAAACTCAAAATGTTACAAATTTCTAAGATTATCATTACTTTTTCGAATTGCAAAATGGCCGGTAGGTGAAAATCCCAAGATTTTCCTTATTTATGTTTATTTTAATGTTTTTTTTTTATAAAACCAGCTCACGACAACACGATTTCCGTAAAGAACAATTTTATACATACAGTACTTTTATTCACCAGCAATGACAAACAGAAACCTAATCAAGATGAAATAATTAAGTTTAGAATTGGTAGCAGAGTTTTAGGTTGTGAACGTATTAGGTCGTACTACAGTGTGTAGGTTAGGTTATCAGTGTGAAGTACATTTCAATAAAACTAAAATTTTGAATTTGATTAGTTATTAAAAACTATAAGAAATTTAAATTCCATTGTGGTAGTCCTTATGTTGGTGAAAATTTAATTTCGGTACACTATAAACACATCAGCCTATTTCTTTTTGAGTATTTCTTATTGTATTTCACACGCAGTTTAAAATGAACTGAAAACTTTTAATTCCGTGAATGTAGTAATCACTGAAAACTACTTTCAGCCAAAATTATTGCATTTTCTCAGTTATCATTGACTCAATGATAAAAGGCGGTATACCGTTTCATTTGTCTTTAAAGTGTCTACATTTTTTGTATCTTAACAAATTTTCGTTTTTTTTAGATATTCAACAAGTTAGAATGGCAGCAAAATTAAATTTCAAACAGTCAGACAATTTCTAAACCAAGCAAGATAGGACACATGTTATTATTTGCTAGTTTTGACCTATTTAAATATAAAAACAATACACTAATTCTCATACTCGTAACAATCAATCGTGTTTCAACGACAAAGTCGTCATCCTCAGAGATACACTGCAATTAAAAATGTATAACTCGTAATTATAACTTTTGGTTATAAGTTTTTAATTCTAGCTCATATATTTCTGAAGATGAAGACCTTGTCATTGAAACACTTTTGTTTATTAAACTTATGTGTGTGAGAATTAGTGTATTGATATTATTTTAAAATAATTCCTTCTCACTTGTCAAGCTTAAAATTTATTAATAGTTTTTACCTGCTGAATAACGTGGTAGAGCTTGGTCAAATAGATGGACCCTGTACATCTATATTATGTTTTTTTTTTTTTTTTTTTGTATCCTGGTGATTGGTGATTCACCCGATACTGCAAAAGGTAAAATAAGAAATGTTTTTAAAAACATTTGGATTACTGCACGTCATAATATACCGAAAATAGATATGAAATTATTGGTTTATTAAAATTATTGTATTTATTTTTTGGTCTAACAGATTAGGGTAACGTTCAAAGGTAACACAAGACATTAAACGATATTGATGTCATTAAAATTGCGTTTATACATAATACACAAAATGTTGAAACCATATAGCTGTTGAAAACGCAAGTGTTAGAATATTTTGCTAATATTTCTCTTCCAGGACAGAATGGTGTTGTTTCAAAGCATTGTGAAGCCTGTTTCTACATTTCTTTCTTCTATTAAATACTAGATTCTTCCAATAATGTGTCTACTTGTAGCTGTACACTGACAACACTGCAATACATTAGTGTCCAAACTATTGTTCTCAACATACAAATTTGTGTTTAAAACACTGACTACGTAATGTTTAGTTTTATTGTTAAAACACAAACAGTTCCGACTGTCAATACGATTACACATTGTTATAAACAAAATAGAAACCCTCATTCAACTTCCAACCATCCTACTCCTTGTTGTTTTTTCTATTTTCTATTTCTCTGTTTTATTTTCAGACTATTTTCTATATGTGTTTATGATTTCCTCTATTTCTTGTTTATTTTTTGAGCTGGAAGGCCTACATTCTGCTTAATGGCGTTGGTCTCTTTTGCAGCTGAGTGGTTTCTTTTTAAGCTTTTGTCTTCTTCAGTTTGTGTATTTTTTTTTTAATCTTGGTATCTTCCATATGCTGTACTTGAATCTGTGAAATCTTTAAACTTAGTAACAGAGGTTAAATATAATTGTACGCGTAAATTCTTTTAACTTACTTTTTATTGGAACGAATAATAAAATAGGTGATCTAAATAATAATAAACTATTTAGTCGGAAACGTTTGATACTTAAATTTTTTACGGTAAATATATTGATAAAATAATTAGTGACGAGCTAGATTTGTTCAATTGCTTATAAAAGCAACGGAAAACCTACAAAATTGTAAGGTGGTATTTTTTATGTGTGATAATTTAATTATAATTTTGTTTTGTTTCTCCTACAATTTGTCTCCTTTTTGGGATGAAAATATATAAAGGGGTTGCTTTTAACATTCCCAAATTTAGAACTGGAAAATAATGTTGAAGAAAAAATTAGGGAACCTCCTAAAAAAAATATGTTGATGTACTTTAAGCATATTACTATTTTAGTTTGGTTTTAAATCCGTACAGCCAAGGAACCAAGGCCGTAGCCAGGGGGGTAAACCCCCCCTCGAAATTTAGTAGTAAAAATTAATAAGCATGGAAATTGTTGTATTGAAAATAGTCCCAATATGCGGGTTGGCGTGCAATGCACTGTGCGTCGGCCGCTTCTCATAGTGTTCAGTGTCAAGCTCACATTTGCGTTTTTAGCAGTGAACGTGTTAAAAGGGTTTAAATTCAAATCCTCTGTCCTGACTCGCTCCCCCCCCCCCCCCCCACCCGAAAAATTTTCGTGGCTACGGACTTGCAAGGAACCACACATTAGTAAGGAACCACACATTAGTACCGCTGATACTTTAGGAGGCCTAGGCCACCTTAAACAAAGGTTTAGCCCTCTTGAAAATGTTAATTACCCTACTTAGATAAAAATACAATTTTGCAGCTTGGTAATACAATTTAAAAAATGTTTTATTCTTATAGCGATTTCCTCAACAATATTATATAATTGATGTTCATGCTTAATTATTGGTACAAAAGGCAATAATAATTATGATTTCTAAACATTACAATGTTCAACGACTACTTTATTTAAATTTTTTTGTTACTATATTGTAAAGTAGGTCTCATTTTGTTTTCCTTTCTGTAAAAAAAAAAACTGCAATCATGAATATCGAATAGGTGTTTTTTCGAAAATAGGCATTACCTTAAACTGCAAAAATGCTGTAGCTCACCATAGAATTACTCAAGTTCTGTCTATGTTTGTCACTTTTTTTTATTAACACTTCATTTGCTCATTATGAAGTCCTACAAGTGTCTAACTTTTTATCACTAGTCAGAACTTGAAATTAGTTTAAATTTTAAACATATATGTTCGTCTAACAAATTCAAAACGCTCTGTGGAATAAACTTTACGATTTAGTTTGTTTCTGATGGTAAACGAGACTACAGCAATAGTTACAACTTTAAAATAAAATCGTACGTATAGATTTCACAAATTTGAAGTACAAAAGCAATGGAAGTACACGATTAGGTGGTTTTAATTGAGAGTGATGAGGTTTTGTTTTGCGTGTGATGACAGTACGTAAGGACATCTCTGTAAGGCTTCGGTTCAGATTCTTTAAAGTTGCCAAGAAAAACGAATGATTCTCAGCCAAGGTAGAACAACTAAGGCAAGCCTATCTTCGTTTTGCTTTGCTTTTTGATGGCTTTCTAACATATTTGCAGATCACAGAAAATTTAGAGTTTTTAAGCATTAGTCCTATGTTTGAACTTCTCTGTCATTGCTGTTTTTTAGTAGATTTTAGGCGATTGAAGCGTACTTTAACATTCATAGTTGTTTTAGTGTTATAGTCTTATTTAAAATACTTTAAGAGGGTTAAAATTTCTCCTAGGGAATTTTTTGTTTAAGTTATTATCTATAGATACAATCAATCAGAATGGTGTGTGTAGGGAGGTTAGTGCGTGAGAGACAGTCCAATATACCACCACACTTCCCCTAACGAGGCTAGGCAGCATGGCGTACAGTCAAGTCTATAGACGATGACTTTTTACATACCAAATATACAACACAGCCACGCACGTCTGAGCAGATTTGACACTGACTGTACTTTTTTACTTTCTCCACCCTATACGTAGTATATGGAGAAAGTATTGTTTTTGTAAAAATGTTCGAATTTGAATTTTCAGTTGAATTATCTGTTTTGGTGCTCCCAGAACCCCAAAAAATTGTTTAGTGCAATTATCTGTGTTGGTGCTCCCTGTACCCAAAAATATTTTTAGTGGAATTTTTTGTTTTGGTGCTCCCTTAACCCAAAAAAGTGTTTTTAGAGTGGTGTCTGTCTGTCAGTCTGTCTGTATGTATACACGACCAGAGAGGACACTATTGGTCCGATTTTCATGAAATTTGGTATGTAGGTACTAAACCCTAATATCTCCAGGCGTTTTTTTCATTTTTTTGAATTTTTAATTTTTAAGGGTAATTAACCACTAAAAACCCATAAAAAACGACAAAAATGCAAATTTCTCAAAAACGGCTCTAACGATTTTGATCAAATTTTCAGTATTTATAGTGCTTAAGATGTCAAACAAAATGACACCACCCGCTTTTATCAAAACTTCGGCGTTTTATAATTATGGGGAAATGTTTAAAAATAAACAAGTTTGTGTTGTCAATCTAGCATCGCGGCAGCGGCCGCACGGGGTAGCACCACGGTAGTGAGCACAGCCAGTAATTCAAAGGTCACTCGATCGAATCCCGCCTGGGGCAATAATTTTTTTATACGATTGACGTAGGTAGAATATTATTTTTTTGTTTTGTTCTAAAAAGTAGTAAATAAAATGATTAAAAACAATATTATTTTGACTACAGTAAGTTGGGAGAAAGTTTGTGTCAGTTAACTGATACCGTTTATTTTACTATGTGACTGAGACTGACGGTGGGAGGCAGGCTTTCCTGCTCATGCGCAGCCACTCTAAATGCGTTACCTCATTGGTATTTTCTAAAGAATTAAAGGTACTATTAATTTCTGTTTTAACATTATTTGGCTAGGTATATCTGCTGATTATATCCTCTAGAGAAACAAACATGCGCAAATTATTGTTTTTTGTTTGAAGGACTTTCATCTAGATCCCATTGTAATTGCATTAAATTCTTCTTTTTTTTTTTCTTTTATTAATGGCAAAAAGTTGCATTGATGGATTTTATCTTTGGGTTACCTACAATTCAGGTTTAATTCAAGGCTTTTCCCGACTGAAATAATTACATTTACGTTTAAACATATAATGAATTATGTTCTCAGTAGAAACAATCATTGCTGAGTAAATGTATTAAATGTTTTGCCAAAGATCGGAAGAAACAAAAACGTTTTTTCAAACAAATTTTGTTTTACAATTTTTGCTCGCCTTTGTTTGTTTTTTTTTTTATATATATAAATAGATAAAATAGAAGAAATACAGATATCAAAACTAAATTTTGCCAGAACATTGTATACATTTTTACTCAACAATATCAAAATGGTTGCCATTTAAAATTATAGATACGTTATTATTTTAAAAACATGCAAATTCCTTAACTTTGTAAACGCTGAACTTGACGGACGCTTTATTTTCAATGTACATTAACCCGCCATCAGTCAACCTAACTTCAATCCCGCAAACGGTCAACCGTATAGGAGGAATCTAACACTTGTTATGTGATTTTCCCCCCTTATATATTTTATTAAATAATTTTACTAAAAAAAAAAAAAGTGTAGAGAGAGCCAAAAATACCTCCCTCAGATAGTCGTTCAGGCATTGATAAAAGAAGAGGAATGTCAGGTTAACAGCAAGAAAGTTTTCTGTATAACATATTTTTTCGTTAGGGTTGACCGATGGCGGGTTAAAGATAGTTGAGATATCGCTAAAAACTAAAGAGCTAACAAAATTATCTTTTTTTGTGTTTTTTTTATTTTTTCAGTAATTTTGGAGTTAAAAATGTTCAATATTCGCCATTTTGAAACTTTTAAAAAACAGTTTTATTAGATTATTGCAAAACTAAAAATTTTATAAAATGTGTAAAATTCAGTATCGATGTATCTATTCGTTCTTCAGCTATTTCGTTTCATTGAAAATATTACAGATCGAAAAGGAAGCATTTTTAGGATACCTGCAAAAATAACACAAATTAGTCGATAATACGATTTCTTAATAATACCAACGAATTTTGCATAACTCTCTCATTGTAAACAAATACCAATAGAACGGAAATTATTGCGGTTAAAAACCTGGTTAAACTAAATTTGTAATCATCTTGGAGTAAAAAAATAAACCTTTATAAATAAATTATTTCAATGCAAAATCTTTATATTATACAAATTTCCCTTGGTGACAACAACCTCAAAGCCAGCTCATACCAACCAGTTTCTCAAGCGACTTGAAAATGCTTAAGATTTGTAATTTAATTGTATTATGTTCACAAACCTCCAATAACATCAACGTTTGATGTCTTCACCTCGATAACGCAATAATGTCATGAACTCCTTGATATCACAAATTTTTGTACTCTCGAGATTCATCTTCAAGGTTCGGCTCTGTTTTTTTTTTATGCCCCAATCACCTCTTTTATCTTGGCAAAACATTTGTACACTCTGTGTTCTCCAATATCCTGTTACTTAAGGAATTTCTGTTATCTGGGATAGGTTAGGTCTTATTGAGCTTTATCTAGATTAAGTTATACTGTAAGGTTTAGCTGAAACCTAATCTCAGATGTCTGGAATATAATTACCTCTTTATTTTTGTATAGGATTGTATAAAAAATATTTTATTGATAACGGAATATCAGTGAAACTATTACTTTACATACAAGCAAGTAATATTTTCAATGTAGGCCTAATTATCACTATAGTCTGGCTGTATGTATTGTGTTTAACCTCAGAAAATAAATTTAAGATTGTGATCTGCTTCATGCAAAGTTGCTGCTAAACATGTGTAAGTACCAGCAAGCAGCATGGCTTTGTGTTATTAATATTTATTTTTCTGTCGTAGGACTTTTCACAGAAGTGCTTCGTATTTTTTACTAACAATGATTTACTTTTAAGTGTTGTTTTTCCTAATCGTGTTTTCTATTTAACTATGAATAACCAAATGAATTTGATTCATAGATTTTCAATCTTCGTTTCACTTGTTTTTTAAAACATCTAATTTCCCTTGACCTTGTGCTAACGATCCCTCAAAACCTTAAACTCTTACCGTTCGAATGTCGGATGACCGAACACTTGAATTTATCACCAACATTGAACTTGTAATTAAATATGACACACACTCGTTTCTAGAATCTTTGATTCATCTGTGACATGCTTTGTTCACTTTAAAGCTATTACATTCACGATTAAGATTAGTAATAAACTATAATTACCCAAGTTATGATGCTGGAAGTTTCAAAACATTTCTTTGACTTGAAAAACAGTGTACTAACATTTTTGTTTTTTTATATTTCAAATCTTTTAGACAATTTTGACTAAACGATTTTGTGTCCGTTGTTTTCTGATTAAATTATTACTAATAAGAGTAACACTTCAACAAATCTAAACGTGACAGACGTTGTAGTATTTTTCAAAGTTAACTGTCATTTTTAATGACAAAGAAAACTTTATTAGTTATACTGTAGTAAAAATTGAAGTAGTGATTCGGAGATTTCCGAAGTAGTTGAATCGCCATAAAGTATGTTAATTTACACCGTTAAATTGCCACAATTTTCATTAATTGAGCCTATTGAGACTTTCCCTCTCTCCAGTAATCTTTGAATATTTTTCTGTATCCATTTTAAAAGTAGAGTATCAAATTAAAAATTTTTTAAATTAATTGTTTTTAATGGATAAAAACTGATTTTTACAAACATAACAGTATTTTGAAAATTCCCTCTCTTAACACCAACCCTTGTTATTTTTAAAATTTGTTTATGTTTTTACAATTCCTAATCAACACTATTAAATAAAAGACACACAAATTTATGTAAAATCTTAAGCAGACGTCGTGTTACAGTCAATTTTGTAAAGTTGTAATTTCCAAGCAAAAATAATTCTCTAGCTGGGAAACTATGGTTCAGTAATTACTAGTTTTATGATAGATTAGAAATTTACGGACTCCATGTATACTTTAACGTTATGTGCAAACAGTTTTGGATCATCTTAATAAGAATTATGATACAAATTTGGAATCATCCGTAAATAATTTAACTCGATCATAGTTTCCAACATTTTATTACCTTCTGTTTATAATAACTTCCAAAACTTAATTCTCAGAATTGGTTTTTGTTTTGTGTAATTTTGAAAGGAATAATTTGTAAGCAGTCCTTTGGGCTATGTGTATTTAGCATTGTTCTCAGAAAAATAATTTGTTTGAAATTATGAACAACATAACATACAAAGGTCTTCTGACTCATGGTGGGATGTCTCTTATGGCAGCAATTAACATGTGCAAAGCGATATTTCCACCATTAGCTACATTTAATTTACACTTTTCCCATGCTTTACAACAGCCGGATTACGTTTTTTTGTAGAAACTTGTGCAAATTGTATTTTGATTTTTTCACGGGCATTTGCTATTGTATATTAAATTACGTTTTTCTTTGCAGACGTACACCGTTGTATTTTAAATCACTGTACGTTTGAACACTTGCATTTCATAAAATGAGTGCAACTTTATTTGTCCGAAGATTCATAATTATTAGGCGATGAGATTGTACAAATAAAAATAATTTGTTTCGAAGGTGTATATGTATATAATAATTTTGTAATTTCTATAATTAGTGAAGTGTTAATTGAGTAAATAGGTTTTTAAATTAAAATGTAGGCCTAGTGTTGTAAATATGAACTAAAATGCAAGCATTTTAATAATGCTTTTATTAATAACTTGTATCTCCAGACGTAGTTTTTTTTAGGGTTAAAGGATCTTAAATAATTTTGTAATTGTTATTTCAAAGATAATTTGTAAAATTACAAGTTTATCATCTGTCTATACAACCTAACCTTATGTGCATTGATGTATTTTTTTTTATTTATTTTAAAATTACATTATAAATAATTTATATCGCACAGCTTGTAATTCTATACAAAATTTATTAGTAATTTTTATATTAGTATCAAATCCTATAAAAGAGAGTGTACGTTCATATGTACATTAGTAACAATATAATATAACAGTTGATTTCACCAGTCACCTTAAACAAAACCTACCGTATATTATACTTTGAGGTTATGTTTACAAATTCAATCAATAATATAATGTCTTGTGAAGTTGATTTTAAATATGAGTTACATAACTAATGTAGGCTATAATATGTTACAAGATTTGCTTTGAAGTTTTAAAATGAATATCAATACAATCTAATACATTGAGTATTCATTTATATAAATTTAAAGAAGATGTACCCATTCGTTTAACTTCGGAAACATTTGTACATCTTCGTATAACATGTTCGATTATTAATTTCTTTATTATAATATTAATAACTTTAAATCATTTTGTATGATTTTGTATCAGTATGAAATAAAAAACAACTGAAAGATAACATTTTCTTCTTTATTTTGATAAGTTTTAATCTATACTAATATTATAAAGAGGTAAAGTTTGTTTTTTTGTTTGTTTGTTTGTATGTAGGGGGTAGGTAATCTCTGGCAAGGCTGAACCGATTGAAAAAATAGTTTTACTAATAAAAAGCTACACTATCCCTGAGTAACATAGGCTATAATTAATTTCGATAAAAACCTTTTTTTATTTCAATATTTGTAAATTTAGTCGGAAAAAATTCTTAGGTTAGGCCTAGAATGATAAACCAACACATGTATTTACATTTATTACCGTAGCAACCAATTGAATAAAATAAGAGATAATATAGCTGTTAGCTCCAATATTTCCATTAACAGCTGATTTCAAAATTTGAAGCAATTATTTTTGTATTTCTAGCTTTTAGGTTAGGGTTTTAACGTGTATACCTTAGCCTTGCTGGTTCTTTTAACCATTGAGGGTTGGCATGCGGAGCACGCAGGGGTCTCCCCTAGTAATGTATATAAATACAAAATGTTAACAAATAGGCCTACAGTTTTATAAAATCATATCTCAATACTACTTTATAATTGTACACATTTACCGAGTTAAAAGTAGGATGCCGACAATATCTAAATTGTCAAAAATAATAACTTGTAACAAATTTTGATTTAGTAAATCACTTCTCACAGTTACGACTCAATTTTTTAAACAACCAGTATTTACACGTTACTTTATGATGTACATTATGAAACCATATTTCAATTACACCAGTAAGTAATTGTTTATTTACAATGTTAAAATTATGCAATTTTTAACAGCCTGTCTTTTACACAAAATCGTGTTGAGAATAATCCACTCTCATTTTGTCAGTGAAATTTATAACATCATTTAATGACATGGGATTGTTATTGATTAGGATTCCAGTAATATTTAGCACTAAATCTGTAGTTAATTATTTAACTCGAAGCTGTAATTTTATGTCTATAAAACATTTGAAACATAAATTAAACTTCTAGACTGAAATTACAGACGTCCACAATGATCATTTCCAGGTCCAATCTTATTACGTCTAACATGTTTGGTTATTCATTGTTGTAAAATTTCTAGGTTGCATCCCAGTGTGTACTAACAGTATTTTGTTAAATTTAACAGTTTTGCCGCATTTTGTCTTCTTTTTTTCAGCAATTAATGTGTTTAATTTGCAGGTTTGATTTAACAAGCATCTTGCCTTGAAGGAATGAGTATGGTCTCCTCACACACACACGCGCGCGCAGAACGTTTATATTCATTTTCTCCTTCCTTAATCCTTATAAATAATTTGAAAATAAGTTGTAGACAATTTTTTGTAAATGGTGTTTGTAAAAGATTCGTATCATTTCAATCTTAAGTTACTTTTACAATTTCAGTTTTACAATTGTGAAAATAAATTAACATGACTCACTACTTAAACATTCATTATTAACAACACTCGTTACTAATTAAAAGGTTTTGATTTCAAAATTAAATTTTTTTAGACCCTTTGCTGGTCATACCTCACTTTCCGTCAGCTCGGAAGGTATACTTACCACATAGTGCTGACTGATCAGACGAAGCAGCCATTCTACTGTATCAGTCAAATTACGTCAAGTATAAGTCGAACACATTTCATTAACATATAAAAACAGTCAATTCCACTTAAGTCAGCAGTGTTTGGCAGCGTACGTCTTGTAAAGAAAGCAGTCGTGGGACTGCCGGCAGGAGTGAAAATTGATATAAAAATCAATGGTTATATTGGTTTAATCCGAAATTTTATCACGTTAGAGGTATCACCAAGTAAACTATTTTAACACAACTTACAAAAATGAGGAAGCACAATGTCCATTTCATCGTTAGCGTTATTGGTTTAAGCCTTTGAATATGGGGCTGGTCTTTGAAGACTCTTGTCGATTCTGCTCCCTCGGTACTGAATCGGCTCAACACCTGCTGTGCGAGTGCGAGGCTCTCGCACGGGGAAGATTTACGGCTCTTGGAAATGTTTTTGTTAGCCCGAAAGAGGCCCGTGGTGTTGATCCCGGGACCCTTATTGGTTTCGTAAGAGACCTGAAAGGGATCTGGGATGATCACTAGAAAGGGAAAGTATACCGCGCAATAGATCCATGTGGGCCTCAGTGGTGAGGAGGCTTGGTACTCCTCTATCAAAAAAAAAAAAAAAAAACACTGGCTATTTTATTTCGTCGATTTCTTCTTTTACGATCGGAATCGGTTGTTACGTTAAACTTCTGGTTTATATTAGTACATGTGTAAACCAATAAAGAAGAAGATTTTAAAAATGCAAAGTGCCTCACGTAAAGTTTATTTTACCCTGCCCAAAAAGTGCTTGGTGCGCCTAAAGAAGTTTTCACTTGAAAAATTTGGTTACCAGCACTGACAGCATCGTTGTAGGGTTTATTTTATAAATAAGTAGAAAGTTCAAAGTTTAAGTATAAATTAATAGAGGAGTATGAACATTATTCTGTTTCTTAAATCATTCAGTACGTTACGGTTTAGGCCTGTAGAGATAATGGCACATTTACACTAAACCTCCACACCATATTGTGGGAGAGATGCACACGAAACCGCTCTAAGATGTAATCGTAATGTCTATTACGGTATTTTTTTTCTTATTCCTGATTTTTACAACTTTTCCTCCAAACTCACCTTATATTTATTTAATTTTAACACCCCGTTACACAAATTAAATAGTATAAATTCCAGAAAACAATGAAAACCTTTTGAAAAATACAAATAATACATTTGAATAAACCTTGAAATTATGAAACAGTTCAGACGTTTTAAATCAATGTTACAACTTTATAATCGGTACTAACGTAAATTAAACAATTACATGTTTCAAAAGTGCAAGTTATGCTAACTTCTCACATATATAGTCAAACGGTATATAAAATTTAAAAAAAAAACCTAGCTAAACTTTTCTTTTCATGACGTACACCAATTTGTTTTCATCATGCTACCTTTCACAAATATATTAAAGTGATATATAAAATTCTTACATTTGGCGTCGCTGTAATCAAAACTTTTATATGTTCAACACTCTTACGTAACGTATGAGTGCCGGTTTGCAAGATGGCCGAACACTAATGTCATCAATCTAATAATGGTGTATTTTTCTTGGATGTTTTTAAAAAAATTTCTGGCTTTTTTAAAAATGATTTAATTAGTATTGTAGAGTGTTTACCGTTTAGACTCGCCGTTTAACGTTAAAACAGTGACATTGTGTTTAGGTTGGCACTACTCTTTTTGCCAAAAAAAGGTTATGTTGTAAACTTATGCTGCGATATTTTTTCAAGAAAACATTTTAAAACTAACATAACTTTATTTCCGCTATCACTTTCTTTTCATGGGCATAAACTAATGCAGGCAAACAATATGAATCAGTGTATTTACATCGACCGAACGTAACACGACAGATGCAGTGAAATGACTACTTACTAAACTCACCATTGAATTCTGGTTCAGCGTTTAAAACTAACTTTGCTACTTTTGAGGCATGCTTGTGTTACAATTCTATTGAAAAGCTTGATTAAACCGCTTTGATTTTTGTATATTTAAGTATTTACACTATTCCTGTTACCAGTTTGTTTTTATTTAACTGTATTTCTACAAACTTCATCAAGCTTCTGAATACACAGCAAGTAACTTCACCCAAACACAGTATTACAACCAAAACATAAATGCTTCATTAATTCAAATATTCTCAATGATGTTAGGCTTATCTTTTTAAATGATTTCTTATACATGACACTCTAATTTTAGCAATTTTAATGAAGTTCTTTTGTGAAAACTGTAAAAATAGTACACAATTTAATGATAAATAAAGACAGCCTTACATAAACTACTTCACCTCTCATATGTATATACTTTTAACTCTTAAAGTTTACGTGTAATTCATGTACTGATATTCATATTAAAATACGGATTTATTGATTATTAAAAATTGTCTTCATAAGTACAACTGCCATTTTTATCTCTGTTTGATAAAAATTCTTATAGCCATCTGTAGTAAACGTTCGCTGCCACTGTGTAATAATTTGTATCTCCGATATTTCTTTCATATTATTTGTACTTATTTCTAACAGTTTAGACTACACGGTAACCAGTAAAAATGCGCCGGAACTATAATTTTATACACTCTTTTTATATTGTTTGGCATTTTTTGTATAGCTGTTATAAAACATTGCCTTTGTCTCTATATTATATAATTACAATCGCTACAGTTTTATCTCAATCTAATGAGAAGTTTTTGAATTAAATCATAAAAAAAAACGCACCTTGTTAAAATAGAAAGTGAACTTTTTTGTACCAATCGTAAAAGAGGTATTTGTCAACAATTTAGTAAGCATTGGAAATGTGTGCGTTATTTATGCTCACAGTGCTCAGGTGACAGTCATTACAACTTGCTTGATGGCCTTGGTTTCTGCGCAATTCAAGTCTTAATTTTTGGCGTTGAAAAATGTTTTTTTTTTTTTAATATTTTAAACGAAATACCGATGAGTGATTTTTCAAAATATAGACTGAATTTTACCGGATTTTTCAGTTTTAATTGTAATGTTTATATATTTCATGGTTTATGAGTTATAACTCATCGAGAACTGATACGGTTGAGTATGATTTAAAATTAAGCTGTGACGAGATACTTTAGCTTGAGATTACGTTGTTTGATTTTAATGTAACATATTTGTTAATTATGAGGATTGTGTCTTTAACTCTCAATTTTTGTGGGTTAAATCATTAGTTAATTGTTTTCTCTGTGGTTCAAGGATCAAGGCCTTTTTAACGTCTTTTGAACAGAGTGCATATAATGGAGATGTAAATTGCAAAATTAATTTTTTTACAATAAAAAAATTTTCTTTGAAATGGCGTTTTGTTTTTCACAATTATTTTTTTCAAGTGTTAAGGCGAGTTCATACAGCGAATTCAAAGCTGTAGGTTGTTTCGTATGTAAGTCGAGATATATAAATTAGACTTTTGTATAAAGGAATTGAATTGCAAACTTGAAATGATTTTGTCAGAGAATATTTTGGTAATATGATAGTAAAATAAAAAACTATTACAACATTAACAAATATATATTTTTTTTACAAAAATATTTCACTTAATATTTGCAATAAAAATAGCATTGGTTTTACCAGTACTAGTGTGTGCCAAGGAACATTGCAGAGTTTTCTTATTTGAAATAAATTTACTTAAATACACATTCTAGGTTAGTCATGTTTTTATATCATTCCTCGAAGAAATGCATGATCGTCGTGTAATTTATAATTAGGCTTACATCTTATAATAACTATATTGTCCAGTACTTAAAGGTATTTCCATGTCTCTGACAGTTTATTTATATAAACTGTTTTCCCCCTCAGATTTTAAAGCCTTTATTAATATAGTCTTATGATTCTGGATGATGTGGAGAATACATATTCAGAAATTTAAAAGCGTCCATTTGACACTTCTTTCCATGTTTAATTAACTACACAGTTACCGCCAGAACTCGAGACACTTCAAATTTTGTGTCGCAAGAGTTGGAATCTGCTGAAACTAAATAGTTCCACAACTGTCCTTGGTACGCACGTAGTTAAAAAAGTTAGTTCCGATTGTGTGGTTGAGTAACGTAATGTCACCATGTGAACTCGTCTTATAGATTTCTATTAATTGATTTATGAGTGTCGATGCTTCTTTTTTTTAAATGTCTTTTGTGTTTTGGGTATTATTATCAGCGTTTGATGGACTACCTACTAAATGAAGTGTAATAATTATAATAAAGCAATAACATTTCATTAATTCCTATCTATTAAATCATATTTTATTAACTGTTTCACATCAGGCTGTTTACTTTCCACCATATAACATCCACCTTCCTGAATTGAATACCATGTTGCAATGTCTCATTCTGTTATATTTTGTCTTAAAATATTTAGTTCTGGCGTACAAGTGTCCATTCTGTGTGTGGTGGGGTGCATCATGGATTTCCTTCAAGGCATGATTTTTACCGAAACGCATCAAAACGTCATAATGTTATTGTTATACCCTTGTTTTTGATTTGTGTACAACTTGTTTTCGATTGCCAGCCCAATAAATTGTCATGTTGCATGTGTAAAGTCTATATTTGATGTATTAACTTTTAATTTTGTTTAGTATTGCCAACTTACGAAAAAAAAATTATTTACTATTTGCATTTCAAAAGAACAAAAGTTGTTGAAAATGTATTAATTTTATTTGTTCCTGGATGACGGTTGGCAATACTGTTTTTGTGTGTGTTGGTAGTACTGACTTGTTTTGCTCTGTTTTTGCAGTACGACAGAGTCGAGTGGGTACGGCCACATCGTAGGCATTGACGAATAGGTATTGATACTTTTTTTTTAAAGTTAAATATTGTTAAAATTTAAGAAAATACTTTTTATTTCTGGGTGTTGGAATTTCAGTTTTTAAATTCAATTTCTTTTTTGTAAGCAAGGTGGCCAGTTTTGATACTACTTTGGAAAGAAATGTTTGATGAATGAATTTGTAATTTAAATTTTAATGAGTAATTTAACAAACAGGGAGGTGGTAAGCCTTTGGTAAGTACTCTTTGGCCTGGTAAACTACCTATTAATGTTGTGAATTATTGATATTTTTACCACGCTTTTATTAGCTTGGTAATACATACCAAGCTAATACATACATGGATACCTATGTAACGGAATATTTGAACGTGATTTTCACCCCCTTCAAAACGTCGGATTGATTTGAAACTTTGCACACTTATCAAGGACCGATGACAATGCAATAGTTTAGTTTGCCCCATTACCATCGCCAGGACCCTCAGGATTAGTGATTTTTTTTTATAACTTGACCTGTATGTAACGGAATCTTTCATAATAATTGTAACCAACTTAAAGACGTCTGATTAACTGGAAAATTTGCACACTTGTCAAAGACCGATGACAATACAATAATTTACATACACCCCCACCCCCGCACTCTCCTAAATTTTACTTACATAATTTTAAATCTACTGTCACACATATGATATAAAAAAACCGAGTCTCTTGATTATATAGGCTACTTTTGAATCCGTTTTTAGACTAAAAAATAAGAAAATAAATTATAGTATAAAAAAACTAATAAGTACGCTATAATAGCAAACCAAACTAAAAATTCGAAAATAATTTTAAAAAAGCGTGAGATGCTTTTTATCAAATGTTACAAACAGTTCATTGTTAGATATTTATAAAAGTAAAGTTATTATAAAAAATATGGTAAAACGCACCCTACGGTTTTTTACAATTATTTTCAAATTTTTGGTTCGGTTTGCTATTAAAGCGTGTTTTTTCGTTTTTTTTAAACTATAATTTATTTCCTCGACTCAATTCCACAACTTTAAAGTTACCGTATGCGTATAATCGACAGTCGTTGAGCAGTCGTATTAAAAATGTACAACTGAAATTCTCTCAAGTGTTTGTTCGTTCATTATTTTGTAACGAAGGCAAAACTAAAATATTAAGAGTATTGAATTTAATAATTATTAACGAAATGAAGGTTCAATAAAAAGTAATAATTCTACAATTTTTATTAAGCCTACATAATCACAGTTTTGCTTAGTTACGGCAGCTTAACACAGACTCTTGGAAGTATTAACCTTTTGTAGTCCATTTATTAGACACTTGGCTGCTCCTCCAAATGCAATAAAAATAAATTGCAGAGCTATTTTTGTAAATTTGCAAAGTAATAAAAATATCGTACTTCTCAGGGTGTTTCAGAAGGACTCTGCTATACTTAACAGCCGTATTCTTCTCGTCAAAATATTGAAACCAGTTCGTGTAAACATAAGCCTACCTTTTTTTACTTATGTCAACATTTCTTCAGGTTATTGTTTTGCTTTATCTTTAACGGTTTAGCATTTTCTTACTTTACTTGGGAAAACAAGAGTTTAAAAAAAAGTTGTTTTTCCATTCCTTTATCTTTAAAAAAACATTCAATTTTTATGTATTAAATAGACCGCAATGTTCAATAGATCAATAAAAATGTTATGAAAATCGGATAAGTAGTTTTTTTAGTTAAATTACAGTACAACCTCGCTCGGCCGGCCCTCGATAGTCCGGACTCTCTTGTAATCCGGCTCGATTCTAAATAACTGCCTTAATTTTAATCCTAGATTTTCACAGCTGTTTGTTTTGCACAATTCAAAAATTAAAAATTTATTTTTCAGATATCCACCCACTAAAAGTAATTTCAAAATGTCACTGTATAAATTCCAAGATAAAAAAGTTGCACAAAGGAGAACAAAAAATGTAAAACTGTAACACTCTACTCTTCCAAACAAATTTTTGTGGTTCATTACAAGAAGCAAAAAACGTCTAACAGAAACACAGATGTGTGCACTAAAACAGCTGACTTTGCAATGCTACCAAAGTTACATTTTTTATAGTATCGATTTTAAACTTTACTGTAATAATCGATTTCTGAGAAAACCATATAAAAATCTCTCATATTGGATGAAAAATGACGACTTGAGACCCGTTTTAAAAATACCTCTGTAGGAAAGTCGCAAATGCGACTTTAGCTACAGACTGTTTTATAATGATCGCAATTGCGACTTTAGCGCTTGGAGGGTTAAGCGGACTAGCGAGGTTGTACTGTCACAAAAACATGCAAACTTTTCTATTTATAACGCAGTTTAGTTAATTCAGGCCAAGTTTGGTAGAAAGTCAATTCATGTAAAACCTTCATCCAAAGTAATATCAAAACTGCATCTCACTGTAAACTGATCACGTTAATGCTTTATCGAAACTATTTCTTCTTCTTCTTCTTCTTCACTGTTATCTTACTTGCATGTTACTACTGTTTACTGGATCTGAACGTAAGTATTTTATTTATTCTATTCTACGTTCAACTGTAGTGCTATTGTAGTGGTGTTTTCATTGGAACGTACAGTTTATTTGAAGAATTACTAAACATATAAAGTGTAAGAAAATTAAAATAGAGAATCCTTTGAATCGGTGTAAAGGAATATTTGATGGAATTAAATGTAAAACAAAATTTATTCTCCATTTAGCTAAATTTCTTTCCGGGTATAACTACCTCTTATATGTTCCTTTACACTTCATTCGTCATCGTCAATCGCTAAAAAATAAATAAACTGATTATATTCCAGATGCTTTTCCAATTTGTCTTATTAATCCTTTTATTCTGTTTACTGTATACCAAATAGTCTAACCCATCGTCTAAAACATCAGAGGTTTTCATGTAGGCGGTATTTTTATACCAAAGTGTTACAAACGGCGCATATATTATATTTTACTGATCCTGGTCGCGTCAGACGTGATTATTATCTGCACTGGAGCATTGCAGTTATTTTTTTTACCGAACGAAATATAGTTAAATATAAGCTAGAGTTTTTTTTACGATATATCATACCACTAGGGTGAAAAAGACTTGAGCAGAGATATTATACCGTCAGGAAAAATGCTAGTGGGAAAACAGTTTTTTCCTAGGTTGGTACCATTACTGTACATATCGTGTAGGTAGTCAATCGACGCAGTAGTGGATTTCTGTATAGCAGTTTTATTCTCGCTGTCTTATTTATTATGTCATTCAGCAAACAACGTGTGAAAATTAAATTCCCATAGAAATGCAGTTACAGTTTGTACGTTGAAAAAAATTCATGATTGGTGATGGGACATTAGTCTCAAGAGGTGATCTTTGTAGTAAAACTCAGAATTTAATCCTAACACCTTGAATTTGATTTTTGGTTTTGAACACTAACAAAACTATTTAATATGGTTTTGTATTTTTTAGCAAATTTTCTTAGAAAAGATGAGCAGTGACTGTTATGGTGAGACCTAAGGTCGGGAGTGGTCAATGAGCACCGCTCATGGTCCCCAGAACTCGTTTTGGGGGTCATTAAAAATTGTGTTGCTTATATGTGTTCGGTCTCTAATTTTACGTCTGTACGTAGTACACACGTTGGTTTTCTAGTAGTTAGGACCAGTTTGCTAGCTCAAAAAATCCAAGAACCGGAAGCCCGTTTTTTTGAAGAGAAATAACAATTTTTTTTTCGATTGTTTGTACTAGAGCGACTCATTTTTGGGGTTTTCTCTAAAAAAATAAATATGGGAGATGATTCTGCACATTTTGTTTTTCACACATCCTTGTAGCCTTTCTGGTTCCCCCGAAATCAATCAAAACTTAAAATACCATAAAAGTATCCGGTTTATACATGAGGAATTTTACCGTGAGGGCAGCTTCTGATTTCAGACCGATGGCTGAGATGCCGACTCGCGAAGCAGTCCATAAGGTCGAAGTGCAAACTCGCAAAGTGAGTTTTACCATTGCGAGCGGAATGAAGCAGCGTGGAGCCGGGGCTAGCAGGCACGCTAATTCAGTGCCTTTGAGAGTGTACCAATTTCCCAAATAGTCGGTTGAAACCGTAAAACATAAATTTAATTTTGGAAATACGCTCAACTCACATCAGCGGTTCAGCTGCGCGCTCAAATTACTATCAAATCATGTGTATTTTTATTCACAGGCTCTCTGTTCTCTTTGTATATTGTCCTCAGTTTTAGTAACGCTCGACAGCCATCTTTGACTGGCAGTACGGAGGAACTCTTGCCACCCTGCCCTTCTACAGTTTTACATTAGTCTAATTTGCATATCATCACATATTTGTTTGAATATTAGCTTGCTTTGTTTAGGCCTGCAGCTTCTGTAGACTGATTGTTTAGTGTTTTATAGATTCACAATGCTTTCACATAACATCCTTTGTTTTGTTTATATCATGAAGTTTGTTCTAACAATACTTGTTCATCTTCAATAGCGAATTTCCATAGGAAAGATGAGCTATTGCAGTGACTCTTATGGTGAGGAGTTGTCATTGAGCACCGATCATAGTCCCTAGTACACGTTTTCGTTAGCCAATAAATCCAACAACCGCAACCACGTTTTTTGACAGGAAGTAAACATTTTTTTAGATTTTTCGTACTAGAATGCAACTTTATTGGGGTTCTATTTAAAACAATAAATATAGGATATCCGTGATGCAAACTCGTGAAGCGACGCAGACCGCAAGGTCGAGGTGCAAACTTGAGTTTTAACTGTGTCCTTTCTCCTTCTCTCTGGTCGGTATCAATCCACAGGTCAGACGTGCTCGTCTTCGAGCGCACCAGTGACTTGTGAGATTTATTTATTCATTTTACAATTTCCACACGGAGTGAAATTTATGTTTTGAAACACATTGTGATGTGTTTTACGTGTTAAAGTTTCTAATACCCTGAGGATTATCGATCGAGCGAAATCGTGATAGGTAATTAAGATAAGATATACAATTAAATTTAGATTAGTTGGCATAATTGCATATTTAAATTTAGAATATTTAAAATTAATTAATCCAGAATATTAATATTAAAATGGAATTAATCTAGAAATTTATTCCTTAAAATTTAATACAGTAGAACTCCAGTTATAAGAATCAATTGGGACCAGACCTTATTCGGACAATTGTATTTTTTCCGAAAAAAAGGTCTATTTTAACCTTTTTGGGACTGGTTCCGCGTTTAAACTATGCGCACATACTACGGTCACATATTTACGTTTTATAACTTTAACGTTTGAGTACTATCATCGCGTTAACACGACTAATATAATTTTTCTAGCTACAATCTGTTAGCTGTAAAATGAACTATTTCGACTATCGATAGGAAGTACTTGCTAACAGTAGAAAATAGAGGGAATAAAATCATGTTGCCAGACCGTGATTGCTAGGTTTTGTTTTATTTTGAAAAATTAATTAGAAATATATGCTTTATCCAAAAATGAAATTTGATTATAACAAATTGTAGAGAATAAATCATAGAATTTAACTGTATACTTGAAAATGTTAAAAATAATATGAAAATAATTTTACTTTGTTTTACTAAATTACGAGTAAAACAAACCTCTCGCTAGCGCTAAGCATACAAAGCCAGACGCATTGTCCCATGCTTGAAATAACCTAGTTTGAGCATGAATTCGGATTTAGACTATGTTAGTCCCGAAAAGGTTAATTAATTACTGTATGTATGTTGAAAATAGGAGAACAAAACTACTGTATTTTTAAATAAAAAGAGCATTTAAGTAACTAAATGAAAAAGTAACACTTTTACATGTTAAGAATATGTACATAAATGAATGTCATTGCTTGCTGAACATTTCGGTCAAAGTTTGGCCGTATTAATCCGTTTGACACCTGGCGACTACACTAGCTTCGCGTAGACAGAATCATTATTTTGCAAATCGTCTTAATTTTTTTTCTGAAATTCTGAAAGTGATTCGGATAATCAGTAATTCGGATAATTGGAGTTTGGATAGTTGGAGTTTGGATAATTGGAGTTTTACTGTAGATTTAAATTACAATATTAAATGTGTTCAACAAATATTATGATCTTAAACATAGGAAATCATTTGTTAACTCAGCTGACTATATCAGGAATTATTCACAGTTATTTACGGTTGTATTTCACAAATATTGAAAAGTATCTATCACTTTACCCAGGTACTACTATTTCACATTTAGTATCGCATGTAATGATCAGTGGCTGCACACTTGTACATATCCACGTTCCAATTTATCACAGGACCTATTTGCCAACAATAACAACCTGTTCCTGCAAGTAGGAAACTTCTGCTGCCTAGGCAGGCTTACAATTTTTGATTGTACATCTTCCAGGAATATTTCTTATAAATTTTGTTTGTGCATGCGCTGAACATAGTCTAACCATTTTAATTGTTCTTTGTTAATTACCAACAACATTGTATAGCAACAAAAAAACATCACTAGAAATATCTTCGCATACTATATCAGTTACTATTAAAACATATTATATACACTTTTAATTCTGTATATGCTTTATAGGCTAAATGTATATATTGTCAACTGTGTATATAGATGAACAGGATTAAGAAAGGTGAGTGAATAAATTGTGTTTTATTCAGTAAATGTGTAGAATCTAGCAGCGTACATTTTAATCAAACTAATAAACACACGTATCATTTTCTATTTATAGCACTACGGCAGTCACCAGACTTGTTTCACAGATTTATTTATCAACATGTCATTTACATTTTACTTTTTTATTTACAGCCATTCTCATTCTTAGAGTAGTTGGATGCTTTACAGAATGTCTCTATCAACAAACAGATATTAACTTGAAGTGATTAACAAAGATTTTATTAATGTTCATTTTTATAAAACAAATCTTGAGCATGTTAGACGTACGATTTTTATTTTAGTTCTTGTGGTTCAACGGATGATTCTATACAATCAAATGGTAAATGTTTGAGAAGTAAAAATTTTAAAAATTGTTTTCCAAGTTTGAGAAAGTTAATGATCTTGGTTTAAACTGATTTTGAGTATATGTTGATTAAAACTTCCGTCGTACACTTTTATGTCTACTTTTGTATCCGATAGATAGATGTTTAGAGCTTGTACATTAATAATTTGTACAATCTATTTCCTATCAGATGTTTGTCCCTTGGAAATCAGATAGTACAGAGTCTTTTGTATGTTTCCCAACTCATTGATCAGATCCATAAGTACTAGGTAAATGAAATACTATGCCTAGTACGAGTATAAAGAACTACCATGTCCCTCAGGTACTATCTAGTATTACAAGATACACCCCCATCTTATAAGTAAACTCGTTTTTTGTCAATTTCTTTTCAAACGACTTTATTTAGATATCTTTTTTTACAAAATACAGTAGAGTAAAATTCTGTGGACACGTATTAACGTAAAATCAATTTCAGAACTAAACCTACATCATAAGCCTATGTGAATCAATTTATAATAATTATAAAATTAAATAACACTAAACCAAACGTGCGCATCCCAGAACTGGGACGGAAAAGTGAAAACATAGGTAAACACACGGTATACAAATACAGAAAATGTACACAAGTAAAGGCAAACAAGTTGAGAGATCAAGGTCAAACATCGTTTGCAAAACGTAATTTCTCATGATACAAAAAACAGATTTCTTTAATATAGTATCTTATATTGTTCCGTCAGCGACCTCTTTTCTTTAATTTATTTGACGCGTTTCGGGATGTCTATCCCCTCAACAGAATATCTCGTTAAATGGAGATCGTCAAAACTTTAAGTAAAAACACACACATATTTAAAATACAGTTAATAGATGCACACCTTATGGATGCCGACTGCCAACAATTACAATAGAGACCTGGGTACTAAAAAAATTAATTTAGTATTAGATTTCTTTAGTTTGAGATTAAAAATCCATAAATAGTTTAACCATCTTGTAGATTCCCTTTTGGGCAAAAAGGCGGTCGGTAGTGCATACAGGCTTTGACCTCGAGTACTCTCGCAGTTCACATTGCAGGTTGTATGATAACTTGCATCAACTAAATTTTAAAGTTGTGCTTCTTGTCTACAGAGCACAAAAGGATCGAAACTATTGATTAAAACTAAAACGCAGCTAACCTTTCAGAACATAACATCCTACGTCAATGCATTTTGGTTCTAACTGTGCTCTGTACCTCCATGGGGGTTTTAGTTAAATAATCAAAAGCCTAAGAACAGTAACTAGTCATATCCTGTTCATATCAAATAAAGCGGGTCAAACACTGTTTGCTTTACTTCCACCCTCTTGCCACAAACTTTTGGTATAAGTTATGATCTTTAAGTAATACTTGTGAGGGTTAAAAGAATTCAAATTTAAGAGATTTACCTATTAAAGACAACTTTGGTATTTGAGTCGTAAAATTAATATTATAAAATTACTTAATACGTATAATTTTATTTTTATTAAAATATTGATATTGCAAGTTTCTTAACTTTAATTGGTAAGACTTAATTACCATCCAAAATTTTGATTGTCAAAACTGCCATCCCTTTCTTGGTTTTGGTTAACAGAGATACTATTGTATTAGGCCTATTATAATACAACACAGAGTATACATTTTCATTGCTGAAACTTATTTATTAATTTTAATGTTAATCCCAGATAAACTCAATGTTTAATTAAGTCCAGATTGAAGTTTATCATTTGAAATCTCACTAATTTCAGTTTACACCATGATTGATGATTAAATTTATGTGTAACGCTACTTATATATTTTATAAGCTATTAAAAATGTTATGATTGTATTGAATCATGCGTTTGGTTGTAATATTTTACACGTTTTTTCTGTTTTACATCCATGTTTATTACACACAGATTCATTTCACGCAAGTACATTTAAATATATTTAGTGTAAGAAGTTTGTACGGAAAATGTTTTCCAACTGTAATGTTTTGAAATTACCCACTTCCCGTCTATAAGTGTAATTGGTAATATACAGTCACCGCTAAGTTCTTATGTCCCAGTGCTCGGTATATTGGAACGCTGGAACTGAAACCAGAATGATTGCTAACCTCACCAAATAATGACTACTGCAGCCTTCTATTTTCCTCCTGGAAGCAGTGGCAGCTCGTGCTATAGGTTCACTGGTTCAAACAAATTTGTTTTAATTCCCTAATATTTTAACGACTAGAAATATTTAGTACTGGGTTTCATAATTAAAATAATATACAGCGAAAAGTTGTTAAAATACGAAAGGGAGTTGCAACGTGTGGCTCTAGAAGCGTTGTTTGGAACAACTATCAAAGAATGAGCCTCCTGGCCTGATTGTGGAGGTACAGGGAAGCGGAGGGCTAATTGCCAGTATAACATTGTTTACCACCCTCGACCCTCAACTTCACTCGAAGATAGACAAAGCTACAGTTTATATCTGTATTACATAAACAGCGTGTTTATTCCGTCGTGTGTTTATTCCGTCGTGTGTTTATTCCATCGTGTGTTTATTCCGTCGTATGTTTATTCCATCGTGTGTTTGTTTACCTCCTGCTAATAAATAAAGTACACTAATATGTACAACAACATTGTTCTCAAAATTTCATTTGTAATTAATTTACATACTCCAATCTATCATCAACTCTATAACCCGATTCTACAGACTTTTCAGTGATTTCTCAAAATACTCAAATTGTAGTAAAAAGAGGCTTAAAATTTTTGCATTTGATTTTAAACAAAATTTCCCCAGACACTCGGTAGGTTTGAACTTTGAAGCTAATAATTCACCAGCCGCCACTGTGTAGGAATGTTGATTGCTTAGCTGATAATACATCGCCAATGTGCCACAGTTTAGGATATCACAGTTGACACCTATTTCTACTTGTTATTTGACTCCCCATGGTCCGTTCTAAGTGTGTTAGGCTGGATCCTTACGAACAGAAATAGAGTTCCACAATAAGAATTGTCTCTGATGTTAACACTACTTCAAGCTCTACAATGCTCGATTTAAAATCATCAAACGGTACTATTGCTATGACAACAATGGCCAAAGTGATCAGCTGGTATATAAACATGTCACATGTTTCAATGTAGTTTAGTTTGTGTCATACCGCATCTCTGAATCTGTGAAAACATGATTCATAGGAATGCTTAATTTGATACTTTTAATTTCTTCTTAATTTCTATAGTTGGGCTAGCAAAGTTCCATTGTTGTCTCTCCTTGAACCTTGATGGTCATACTCCAATCTTTTTGGAACTCATATTTCAACCCTAAACATTGTTGATCGACTGCCTCAACTTTACATGTTTAACCTGAATTCATTATTGTACTGAAATACCTGTTTTTTTACTGAACATTTTTCTGACTTTTTCATTTTCAGAATTCCTTGTTACTTAGATAAAAAAATCAATACTGCATACTTAGATGAGTTCGCCTATTTTTAACAAATTACAAAGGTTTTACCCTCATTTTTTTAAGAAAACTAAATAAATTTGTCTTTCACAAAATTTTACCTATAAATTTCCGAATTTCTAAACCTTTTTAAAATGAACTGGCCACTTTTCTGCATCTAAAACTTCCAAATAAATAGTGGGAATTCGATCGATAAACTTCAGACAAGAGGAAGATTTGAGCTCTGTAGTTAAACGTTGATTGTTTGGAAATTCCTTATACAACCAAGCATTAGGATTTTTCCAACCATGTCTTTTGATGAAGAATTCTCCTTCTATACTGGGTGAGGATGTTTTGATTAAGTTTCTGCGAGTCATTCTTTGGCAATCATTCTATGTACAATTTCCCGGTGTCGTTTGAAAGAGAAAGAATGTCGAAACTGTTTAAGAGAAATCTAAATTTGACCATAAGGACTCGCAAAAAGGAGTCAAAATCCACAATTAAATTTAATTTTTTCGGTTATGATAAATTTTTTACGGCTGTTACCTAAAAACATAACCCCCAATTTTGTTTTCAATAATCTTCCTGCGGTTGTTTTCGCTGTATTTATTTTGTTTTGCGTTTGTTTCCAGATCGTTTACGCCGTCTGGGTCATTTCGCCTGCAACTACTTTGCGGGCTGGATCGCCAAGTAGTTGCAACACCTACTTCCGAGCACTTCTGCAATCGATGTCTTGCTTGGCCGAGAGTGTTTGAAATCTTTTTTTACTGCCAAACCCACCCGAACTTTCAACTTCTCTGCTTTTGTCACTTAGTAAATAGTTTTTAAGACATACAGTGGGACACGTTAATAATTTAGATTTGAAAATAATAAATCCATAGTGTTTTCTGTCTTAGTGCAGTGCTACAATAGTATAATTCAGAGTAGTTTCGTCAACATTTTGCAGAGGGTTTATGAAAGACTTTGCATTTTCGTTGTTCGCATCCCCTCGTTTTGTAAATTTTCATACTGCATTTTATTATAATCATAGACGTAGATTACATTGATAAATTTTGTTAACGGTAATTAACTACGTACTGTATCACTAATTTAGAATTTATCAAAATGTATTAGTCATTGGAAGTATGTAAACTACAATCTGAATTTGTTAATATTGTATTCTGTTGATTTCTTATCAAAACTTATCAGATTGTTTTATCGAAATCTAAAATCAAATAAGTTGAAAACTTGTTGTTATATATATAATAAATAAGAATTCTGTAGTAATCTTAAATATATTCATAGTAGAAATGTTCAAAATATAATCAAAATAACCTACTTTTCTGTTAGGCTTTCTATTAAATTCATTTTTGTAAATAAAGATTGTAAGTAGGGACATATCTTTAGGTTTTCATTTCTTAATTTTAATATTGATGTTGTGTTCGTCATATTAAAAATATTTCATTTCTTTATTTTTACTTGTTATTGTACAGTAAAGAAACTATATTTGTTTTTAATCTTCTGATTGTAAATTTATATTTGTAAGTTAGCGTTAATTTTAAAACATTTTTGTAATTAAGACGACATCTTATGAAAAGATTTTTGCATCGCTTGACAGCATTAATAAAATTTTATTGTAAATATTTTCACTTATTTTGGTGCTAAGCACGTAAAATTTTAAAAGTTGTTTTTAACAAAGTATGGTAACTTTTCACGGTTTGCAAATTTTTAGTTATATGTTTCACCATTTGGTTGTACAGGTATAATTATAACTTGCGTATTTGTCAGAATAAATGATAATTTATATGTGGCCAATTTAATTATTTTACATTGTCCCGAATATCTAGTAAGATATTAGCCATTCCTTGTTGTGAACCCATCGCTCATTCTGTCATTATTAATATTGTTACGTTGTCAGTCAAAAATGTAATCCTAGGCAAACGTAAGGTTATGAATAAATTATTTATTTATTTATAGCAGAAACACCACAAGGTGCATAGCAACGTCATTATAATAACTACAGCTTAGTCCTATACATAACATAATAAACCCAAAATAACAATAGCAGATATAGCACCTAAAAATTAATAAATAATAAAACTCTAAAAGAATAATAACAATAGTAAAACCAACAATACAAATAAATACAGAAACAGGACTAAATTCAACAACTTAAACAATCAAAGTACCAACATTCAGTCCCCTACAAACTCCAGCACATGCTCGCACCCGACCACAAGAATATGCAAGAGCTGAGAAATACTACCAGTGAATAAACTCCTCCACCGAGTAAAAGGATCCAGACAACAAAAGTCTGTTTATTATTGGAACGAAGTTCCTTATCGCGGGTTGCAGTAGGAGTTAACAAATAGAAAACATAATGCGTAACGAAAAAAGTGTTATCAATTGGTTGCTATGGCAATGACAAATATAAAATACGAGTAACGACAAAAGTGTTACCAAATTGCCTGCTATGGCAACGAATGTAAATACATTCAAGAAACATGAGTTTTGGTTCATAATTGAAATTAAGAGATGACCGGTTCCGTCTGGTGTAGTTCAGATATTATCGTCAAGAGCTGAAATTTTAGGTTAGGCCTAAAAAGTAATTTTAAGTCTAGGCCTAACCTAAACTTATTGTTCGTATGTTGCCGTTAAAACAGGTAAAATAAATTAAACATACACACAATAATTTTAGGTCAGGCCTAGACGGATGAACCAACATTTTATGTTTATTGAATGTATTTACAATGAATGGACATTTAACTGTGTTTGCCATCTTAGTTTTGATGTTGTAATTAATTCTACACCTTTATTATAATAACATTGAACGTATGGAAACGGTAAATATTTGTATAAAAAACAAACTAATAATAAACGGCAATTAAAGATTAAAAGTATGTGTGTATGTTGCCGTTAAGGCTGGTAAAATAATTGAAGAAAATGCGTGATGAACTTTGTTCCTGACGGGGGTTCCCACGACCGCACACATTTACTTTTTTTATTAGTAAAATGTCTTGGACCCAAGTGTTGCACAGCTAACAAAATTAAAATTGGACGATAAAGTTTAAAATGAAAGTCATGATCAACGCCCAAGGACAAAACTCAGTTTGTGACTACGAAGGTGGCTGGAATTTGATTAATTCACTTCAGACATGTATATCAGTCATGGGAGAGCTTCTTTGCTTCAGAAAAATCTGCAAAATGCGTTCCAAGGTCATTGACCGAAATTATGAAGAGGGGAACCCATGAGCACCCTCCCTATAGTCCAGATGCTTTTCGCATCTGATTATTTTTTTGTCCCCCTATGATTGCGCCCTTAAGAAAAAGGCTGAGAGGGGAACCAAGAAGTCAAATATCAAGTGTGCATTTGATTGACGACTCAACCTGAAAGTTTTTTCAACGAGCAAGCAGGCAAAAATGTTTAGGGAAAAGTTTCTGTTTTTGTTTTTCCACAATTTATAAGTGTATTTAAAACAGTAATTTTTATATTTGACTCTCCCTCATATCAGACCATAGGTTGGGAAAAAGCTAGCTTTCCTTGTGGTTTACAATCCTAATCTCTTTCAAAGTAGTCTTGTGATTCCTATCCCAGCTCTCCATCTTACTGTAAACAATGTTTATAGTACGCCTTTCAGTGTTGCTACCTGATGTGCTGTGTTATTCGACATAATCGGGACACTTGGCATTCCACCAGAATTTGGAAGAAGCTTGGCCTAGCTGAGGGATTCTGTGCTTGACAAAGAAAAAAGTTAAAGATTGAAAGAATGGGCAAGATTATTAGCGAATTTCCATGGGAAAAATGAGCTATTGCAGTGGCCCTTATGGTGAGACCTAAGGTCGGGAGTAGCAAATGAGCACCGATCATGGTCCCCAGAACACGTTTTGGGGAGTCATTAAAATTCATATATATGTATATATGTGTTCGCACTCTAGCGGCCGCATTTTAAGTCCGATTTGGTTCAAATTTGGTACACATGTTGGTTGTCTACGTCGCTTGGACGAGTTCGTTAGCCAAAAAAATCCAACAACTGGAAGTACGTTTTTTGACAGGAAGTAACTATTTTTTTAGATTTTTCTATGAGAATGAAACTTTATTAGTTTTTTCTAAAAATATAAATGTAGAATGTTATTCTGCACATTTTGTTTTTTTACGCGACCTTATAGCTCGCTTGGTTCCCCCAAAATTGATCAAAACGTAAAATACCATAAAAGTACCCGGTTCGAAGCCAAGTGGTGCAAACTCGCGAGGCCACCAGGCGCAAATAAATTCTACTAATATATTGCGTACACACAGACAGCTGTTCAACGCCTTCGTAAGTAGACCTATTTCCCAAATTGTTGGATGAAACCCTAAAACATAGGCATATAAACTTAATTTTGGAAATTTGCTCAACTCACATCAGCGGTCCAGCTGCGTGGTCGAATTATTCTTATTTTCACAGGTAAACAAGATTTTGTTAATTAGAATTGGCTAAAACACACTACACTTTGTTTATAACAAATAAATGATAATTTTTATACTTATCTATTAATAAAAAATAATTTACACATGTAAAAGTGATTCATTGGCTGATTTCACACTTATTGACAAGACACCGACCCGATACAGCAATAGTACTGATATCGGCCGACGTCTCGTATTTACCGACTCGAAAGAAAAAAATATTTAACGTGGCCGAATTATTATTGATTGATTACGATAGCAACCAGTAAACAGACTGAGACTATATGTACCAATAAAGAAGGCAGACCTGCAACGACACGTCGGTGAGTGTGAAAGCTACTCTTGAGTTTAAGTTAGTTTTCATGACCACCAACATGGTGCCGATATCCGGTCGGTAAGTGTGAAATCAGCCGTTGCAGTTCCTCCGTAGGACTTGTTTACTGAAGTCTAAGCTTCAGTGTCACTGAGTTGTTCAATGCCCAAGCCATTCTAGGATTGACTGTACATCTTGGACAAAACATTGAACGTTGAGTTGAATGTTAACGAACGAAAATGCAAATTTTAAACTGTTTTGCCTGGCATGGCAGTCAAACTATGTACAGGTGTCCCACGAAGAGGTCCCTATTTTTGAATTAATATATTAGATGCACCGAACACTCTACAAACCTGAAACTCAACAGTCCTAACATTCACATATGTAAAAGAAATACACCTGAGTATCAGTATTCTAACACATTAGTACAAAATGGTGGGATATCAATGAAATTGTACCTTTTCGTTAAAATAGTTTTATTTGCTTAAGTGTTACAACATAATTATTGAATTTTAACGATGTTACTAAGCACTAAACAACGTTAGGGAATTAAAGATATAAGTAACTCATAAATAAATTAAATCTATTTGATCCATAAACCTTATTCAAACTGATGTTCATCGATCGCAATGCACTGATGACAACGAAATAGAAAACAGTCATACACTTTGCTGAACAACTCTCGAGGTATCAACAACAGTTCCTCTTCGATTAACCTCATTAGTTCATCGTCTGTCGCAATGTTATAACAATAAACCTTCTCCTTCAAAAAGCCCCACAGAAAAAAGTCACTAGCAGTCAAGTCTGGAGACCTTGGGGGGCAGTCCATGAAGCTGCCGCCACGACCTATCCAACGGAAGATTTTGGTCCAAAACTGCTTTGGCCACATTAGCATAATGCGAAGGAGCTCCATCCTGTTGGAAAAAAAACGTCTTTCATCTCAGGCTGAGAAAGATGAGGAACTATGTGATTGCTTAAAACTGATGCATACCTTTCTCCAGTCATTGTTTGTCGGGATATGTCATACGACAAAACACCATCCTTGGTAACAGCAGCCCAAACTGTTATACCTGTTGATTTTAATTTCTCTTCTTGTAAGATATGTGGATTTTTTGTGTTATAGTAATGACAATTATGCATGTTTACAGTTCCTGTTCGATATAATGTCGCTTCATCTGAAAACACGATTCCTTCATGCCATTTGCTATCTACGTCAGTCTTTTCAATTATTTTCGAACAAAATTCCAATCGTCTGTCAGGATCATCTTCAAGCAGTCCGCGAACTAAATGAGTTTTATAATGTTTGATTTTGTTCTTTTTGGCATACCTTTGGACAGATGACTTCGGTATCCCTGTAGCAGATTCCACCTTTCTTACTGAATTAGGCGTATTTGGAGATTCCATGAAAGCAGCACATACGATTTCTTCATTTTCTATGTTGGAGGATCTATGGTATTTTTTTTTGTATTGACCCCGTTTCTGGTAGGATAGTCTTCCACTTACGAATAGATTTCCTTGACGGTGGAACTACACCTGGGTACCTACCTTTCCCTAAAACACCTTATTGCTTCATAATCATTTTCAAAGGCAATAGCCCAGGAACAACATTTCACTTTTTGCTCAGTTGAAAACGGCATGGTACATAAGACACTTTACAATGCAACTTAATAACAAATGCCAATGTTTATTACCAAATATGTTCATTGTTGTGGATACACGCAGTCAGCTGATAGATTTAAAATAGTCTAAACAGCTGTAGCTGTTCCTATTCTAAATAAAAGTAGGTTTACCTTTAAAATACGATTGCTGATTTTGTTGTTTTTTTGTTTTTCCGCCATTTTGTCCTAATGTGTCAGAATTAACTGATACTCAGGGGTATTTCTTTTACATATGTGTTAGTCACGACTGTAGAATTTCAAGTCTGTAGCGCGCTCTATACATCTGTCATATCAATTCAAAAATAGGGACCTCTTCGTGGGACACCCAGTACATAAAATTGCTAGGTGTAATGGTGACCGCTTTTGAAACGGGTGTATTTTTCTTAACCTCTTTTATGTCAGTTGGACTAATGAAGACAAGGGTAGTGCACAGAAGCAACACAGAATTGGTCCAGGCGTTTAGGAGGAGATTATTGACATACACACTTACAGAAGAATTACATATGTAAAGATAAGCCTAAACTTATGATACAAAAGTTCCGCAACCCCTTCGTAAACCTGTCGCATGTATTAACTCCAAACTTTCAGGAAGTTATATTGGGCTAATTCTGCACCTTTTAGGAGTATGAATGAATTTTACCTTTATTCGGTTGGTGGGGGGGGGGGGGGTGCAAGTCAAAATTGTTTAATAAGTAACCCTTATTGTGTGATACCTCATTTTAAAGCTCTCGTCGAAATGAGAAAATTAATGTAAAATGGCGGAGCCGAGAAGTTCAGTTTTCCATTTTTCTACGTATTGTATCCTACATACAATGGAGGATATTTTCCCTTTCAAGGGATAATGTGGTGCAAACAAATTCTACTAATACATTGCGTACACGCTGGCAATTTCCCAAACAGTTGGTTGAAACCCTAAAACATATAAACTTAATTTTGGAAATTCGCTCAACTCTCTTCAGCGGTTCAACTGCGTGATCGAATTACTGTATTTTAAAATTGAGTTAGAATCTGTATACAGGGTGTCCAAAATGTTCCAATACAGCTTAACAAATCACTAAACGTGTTACAGAATAAATCTGCAAACGTTCCAGCTGTTCACTGTTTACACTTAAAGTTATATTTAGTATTGTTGGGTGTTGAATTTTGTTTGTATTAATTAGTCAAACTATTATTGCCATCATTATACACAAAGTTTTGTCTTGATATCGGGATTTGATTTATACCCCAGAAATGTTTTGTATTGTTTTTAATAATTTAAAGGTTGGCAACCGTCCAACTAATTAATAACAACAAATGTTACGATATGTTTTGAGACATCTAGGCTACAATTTCGAATGATGATCTATGTAATGGGTGTAATGATCTGTAACGCTATTAAATCATTACTCTTAAAGGTTTTATTTAGACGATAAAAAGTGTTTAAAGAAAAATTGTGTAGGCTACAAATATAACCTTAAAGGCAACCATAATATGTACCAGTGGAGTAAATACAAGGGGGATAGAGGGGATCAATCTCCCAAAGATAAACAAATAAAAGGTCATGGCACTTGAGTGAATAACTCTGTAAAAATACCTTTAAATATACATGTTTTAAAGTACTGAATAACTATAAAATAAAATATCAGTCTTGTTTTTTGAGATCGTACAAGATTTCGCCAAGAAACTCGGGAAGTCAGATTTTGTCCTGTAATCTAGCTGCTATTCAAAAGTATTAATTGTTATTAATGTTTGTCAATAAACACACGTTTAAATACACAAAGTTCTGTGGTTTTTATTCATTTTAAACATCGTCTTTTCTAAAATAGGGTATGTACTAACATGTTATTTAACATTTTAGGTTTATTGGTAATTAATTTAAATGTTATTACACTCACTGTCCTATTTTTAAAAATAAGTTTTGTCAACAAAACTAAAATAAGTAATATATAACTTTATAAAGTTAATTGCTTAGGCCTACATACCAAAGTAAGCACGAATATGTCTAAAAATAAAAACAATGCAACATATATTTAAAATTACGAGATAAATACATTCTTGATCAATACAGCTCATCAATACAAAGTTAATAATGTATTTATTCTAAAGTCAAAACGTATCGTATTTATTTATTTAAGATGTGGAGATGGTTATAAATATGAATATATTGCCATTACAGAATTAATTTACAAACTTATAAATGCAGACATTTCTATTACAAATATAATGTATGTTTGCTAGCTAAATAATGTGTTGAAAGGGCAGTTTCTGCTGACATTCAGTTCACTGTTAAACAACAGCTATCCAGAGGCAGGAACACGGACCGACCAGCTCCCCCCCAAAAAATCTGTACGTATGATTAGGGTGACTAAGCATTACAACAACTCATGTGGAAGCTTTTTCTGCTAAAGTCCGTCTTGAGGAATCGTCGAGAATAACTTTTGTGAACATCTACATCCCTAGCAAAGGAGTGACATTAAAAGAGCTAGAGGCGATCACACCAAAGATGCAGAATTATGCCATTGTAGGAGATTTTAACGCAAAACATTATAGCTGGAATAAGAGATCTAGCAACCAAAACGGATAAATACTCCATCAATGGATCCAAAATGAAAAAAAAATAATTCTTTGTAATAAAAATAAGGAATCAGTCACCTGGCTCCAGCTCTCTTAGTACTACTGATCTTTCTTTCATGTCTACAAAACTAGTTTTACACACATAGAAAACTGGCGCCTAAGACCTGAACTTGGTGGTGATCATCTTACAGTATATTTTACACTACGAAAATACGGATATGAATGTAATAGTGAAAAAACATGGACCAAGACCGGGATTTGAACCCAGGACTTTTACCATTCCGTGGTAGCTCTACCTACTGAGCTATCCTGATCATGAAACATGGGTTTTTTCACTTGTAATTTAATTAAATTAACAATTGCTGAGAAAGCATGTAAGTAGGTAAATCATTACAATTTAAAAATAATAATAATAAATAACACCACTGTAGGCTGCAAAAAGAATTAAGATTGTTTTCAATGTGAGATAACATCGACCAATATCTGTAGTGATCAGGATAGCTCAGTTGGTAGAGCGTTACCACGGAATTGTAAAGGTCCTGGTTCAAATTGGTCTTGGTCCATGTTTTTTCAATGTACTGACTATATTAGGCTATATTAATGGATTATTCAGTAACCATTAGTAATACACTATTACGTGTATTTTAATATACATAAATCAAATATATTGTTTTTACTATAGAATTATATATATATATATACATATTTCTAAGCAAGTTATCAAATTCAAAATGGAAGGATAATAAATTATTATTTTCATCAGTGCTAAAAAAAAATATATAGTAGCAAGAAACGAATAGAATATAATTGTAAATCACTCATCCACAAAATCCATTTAAATACATAGGCCTACATACATTGTATTGTACAAAAAGTATTTAATACTATTTGCTTATTTGTCTTCAACCAAATTGAAGTCCTTGTTACAACACGTCATGCTGATTTGCTTCCTCTTTGTTCATTGTTAGAGACGTTAGTCCATATCCCGGTAAGAAAGTTTGAAAATCATGGGATCCTTGGTTTATGCGTTATTTTGTTAAACAGAATTCAAATTTTTGGAATCATTTATTGTATATCTTAGACGTAAACGCCTAATTGTATCCATTATTTGTTTGTTTTTTAGGCATGTAACACGTAGAACTGAAAATCTTAGTTTGCCTCACTTTTCATAAATTAAGGTAGGCCAAGTTCTGTACAATATTTTACTTAGATAAAAATCATCTTTACGAATTTAGTGTTACGTTTAAAATATTCTACTAGTTGATAGATGTGTTTTCTTTGATCGAATTGTACAAATTATTAAATGGTTGGTTTTGAAAACACTATTACACCTACCATTATCCATTACGCAAAACCGCCATTAATTTAAAAACTCATGGCAGCCATAATACTTTTTGTAAACATCCTTAACATCCGAGTCCGAGTTTTTTTGGCGTTTGCTATAACACGTGATGTGTGGTGTGCGGATTTTAGTTTAGTATGTTTATCTATTATACTCAGATTCGCTGTTCAGTAACTTTGTGTTTGGGTAATTTTTAAATTTATTTAGCATTACTTTCTAAAAGAAAATAGCCATGTTGACATTGAATACATTTCTTGTTCTGCTTTGTTAAAAATAATGTTTAGCCTTCTTAATGAGGATGACTACATTTAACCTAAAAATAATATAGGCCTAGCCTAATTAATTCAGTGAGTCCAAGATTTGTGTAGAGAATAAATAGGAGTTCTGATTATCAATAGGCCCTAGTGTGTACCTAGATCCTAAACTACTTATAGTTTATTGCCAAATATTTTTCTTAGGCTTTGTTTGGTTTTCTAAAAATAGTGTATTAGGATGATAACATTTAGCCTAATTAAAATAAAATAGCCTAATTCATTAAGTGGTGTGAAGCTAGCAATTTACCAGTGACTGAAAGACTTGTGTAGGGGAGTCCTGACCCTCTTTCATTAGTGTGTATCCTACACTTACAGTTTACTGAGGCTACCAAATAACTTGCCTAGACTTTGTTTGCTCTGCTAGGACAGGTTAGATATATAAACAGTAATTAAATTTACACAAGGCCTACTTTCAAACAATAGTTAGGTTACACTACTGTTGGCGCAAATTTACTATTCGACCCTCTGCTGACCTACTGCAACAGAAATGCAAGAAGAAGAAAAAAATAGCCTAAAGTTCTAACTTATAGCCTTTAGTCATAGTATGTTTACCTGTATTCAACATTTAACTTAACAATAAAATGTAAAACAACGTTGTCATCTGCAAAAATATCAGCCGAGGGTCGAATAGTAAATTTACACCGTACTGTTATGTATATTATTATTGCCTCGCTACCTGTTAAAGGGCATGCAAGGTGAGTAATACAGGTTACAGGAAAACTCGGATGGCCTGTACGGCTAACTGATTTTCGCTGAAAACCCTTGTTACCGGTACTCTTATTCCAAAAAACTACCAATCAGTATTGGAAATAGTACAGGTTTCAGCGGGTTAAGGTTTTAATAAATGTTCAAACACTACAATGTAAATGTACATGTAACTTACAATTAGGCCTAGGCTATTAAAAGTAGTTGCAATGTGCGTTCAAACGCTTTGACACATAATAAATCTTGATACAAACAAAAAAGTAAATAGGCCTAGTTTGATTTATCTTGGAGTTCAATGTTTTTGGGTTTTCTGGTCTAGCTAGCAGTAATATTTGATTGCAACACAATTCTTGTAGGGCCTATCTAATTCATTAAGAAATAAAATACTTAATTATTAAAAACCAATGGTACCTTATTTAGAATCTTGTGCCTACAGAATGGTAGGAGGTTACTACATGGTCTTATTAGTGGATGATTATCATTGATAGTAAACTTCAACTAAAATAGGCTAGGTATATAAATAAAGTAGAGTGCGTATTGTTTTGTTATTGAAGAGGTGAATGAATATTAGGTCGGTTGATAATTTTGGAGGTTTCAATTTGACGAGAGAAAGCACGAAGATGTGATGTGAAGTAATGGAAGTGTTTAAAGTTAGCTCCCCAAATTGACTGGAGGTGTATATGAGGCGTTTAGAAGCAAAAACAGATATCTCCATCATAGTAGATTTTTCAGGAATTGGAAAAAACTGACTCATCTTAATCCATCATTATTTTTTTAATGTATTTTTTTTCACATAAAGCTGTGAACATTTTTTCCCTGTTAAAACAAAACCTGGAATTGAGAAATAACAAACAAAGTTGTAAATTAACTTTTAAATAAACAGATGTCGGTTTTTGCATCTCACCTTGGTAAATATCGGTTTTTGCATCTCACCTTGATCGAAATGTCGGTTTTTGCTTCTGAATTTTGGAAATAAAAACTCTTTTTAACACATTAAAAAACTTTTAATTTTGATAGTAAATTTACAAAATAGTTTTTTTTAGAACCTGTACTTATAAAACAAAAGAAACATTTGATTTTCTGATGGTATTTAAATACACAAGATATTTTCCTCACAAGGAGGCGAACACAAATCAGTATTTTTTTCATTATCTACATTTTGTAGTGACTCATTATTTACAATATTTAAAATGTCTTTATAAAATTTAAGTTCGGGCATTTGATCCCAAGTATTTCCAAAGTGAGTTTCTAGGAGTTGTTTCACGTCATTTATCTTCTCTGATTTTACTCTAGCACAGTTTCCAGATGGAATAACTTCAGGATTCAAGGATGATAGTTTCTTTCCATGTTTTAGTATGGATTTATTTGTTCCAATATCTGATCGATAAGTTTGCTCTCCTCTAATTGATACCGTCTTAACTTGGTTACGGGTTATAATGAACCTTTCTCCATGTTGAAGGATCTCTTATCCGTTTTCTGCCTTTGCCGTGTGTAGGCCTAGGCCTAACTCCTACAGTAATGTCCATTATGTTTCTATTTAATTATAGAGTGTAAATGGAATATTAATATTCAAAACAAAACTACTGCACGATATAAACAACAGAGAAATTAATGAAGAAAGCTTACATGGTGTGGTAGACGACTAACAGTCACGTGGTACAATCCTGGCGCTCTGATTGGCCGTTGGCAAATATCGGTAGTTGCATCTCACCGACATACACTTTTATCGGTTTTTGCTTCTAAAGCTGGATTTTAAACAAGAATAACATTTAAAATGTCGGTTTTTGCTTCTTTCTAATATAATAGATGGATGTGGTCAGAATAGACAAACAAAATGGCGTAAAAAAGTATATTTGTAAA
>JAGFPH010003210.1:18371-32862 GCA_018207615.1 Philaenus spumarius | reverse complement strand
TACAAGTATACAGTTCAGTTCTTTGATTTATTCTCTACACTTTGTAACTTATGGTTACAAAAATAAGAATTTAGCTTCTTTTGTTTATCAGCCCCACGTTGGGAAAGCCATTTTGTAACTTAAGGTTACAAAAATAAAAATAATAATAAGTTATACTGTGTAAAAAAAAAAATGGGAATTATAAATGGTTAATATTATTTAAGTATTGCGTCATTTATTCATTTAGACCAAACCTCTGTGCTTTTAGACACTATAGGAAACAGCTGATTATTTCTTATTTTATATCTTCTCTGTGACATGGACGTTAGTGTCACAGATACCCCCTGTTCATGAAAGAAATTCAACGAATTTGCTTTCATGAACACCAAAAGCACCACAGTCCATGTAACAGAGAAAAAAAAATTTTTTCCTTTCTTTTTTTTTTTTTTAAATTTCAAAGAAATTTGGTCCTTACATTATTCAAAAAATTTCAAAATTACAAATTATATTTAAAATTCCAATCATTGTTCTTATTTTAAAATACTTCATTTATCAATGTTTATCTATACTTAATTATTAGTTGCCAAAAAAATTCAAAAACTCAAAAATTATAAATTCAAAAAATCAAAAAACTCAAAAATTAACTCAAAACAATCAAACATTAAAATCAGATATCACAATTAAACAACATTAAAAAATTAAGTACACATCAAAATTAAGTTTCACAATTAAGTATTACAATCAACATTACTGAAAAAATCAAAATTACATATCATTATTCATTATCAGAATTATCAATCAAATTGTACATCATTGTAATCATTCAAGTATTAGAGTTTTCATTGTTCATCTCTCAACATGCCTTCAGGCTCAATATATCCTGCAAATTAACATTATACATCAATGCAAATCTAAGTTCACTCATTAATCAGATTTTACACACCATTAATTACTTTGGCAACAAATAAAATTCACTTATTTTCATCTTTTAACCTGTGGCAACTCTACACTCAATCACTCTCAGTTAACACATTTTAATTAAACATTCACACTACAAATCAAATTCTTTACAATATTTAAAATTACATTTACATTTACATACATTCATACCAGTTTAACACATCACCTACATATCAAATTGTGAATAAGACCTTTAAAAATGGCAATAACCCCCTCTCAGACAACATATATGGATAATTCCATGAGAGTGCAACTACCTGACAAAATGGAAAGAAGAAAAAATAAAATATTCAACGGCGTATATATACGTATAAACAAGTTTGTGATGGTGTGCGTCAGCAAACACCATCCTTATAACTATGGAGGTTTATGACACCAGCAAACATCAATATAAATATAAAATTGAAATTTGAAAAATATTTAAATTATCATTCCATTTCATTTCCCTCATACATATCTCCCATCATTCACTCCTTAATCGACCCCCATCAAACTCCCAAACATGTTGTTAAAGGTCACAGCACTGCCATACATTGTCTGTATCCAACGTATAACCCCCTACAACATTTCATTAAAATGAATTTAAAAATAGTGAAAACAAATCTAAAATCTTTAGTTTGCCACTCCCCGTTGAATTTCTCATGCTCGCCTCATTCGCACTGCAAGTTATTATATATTTCAATTTTATATTTTTTCAAAAATTATTTAAACTAAGGAACAAAAAACTATATACAAAAGAGATCGAACACCAATCAGGTAGGTGACTTTTTCTTTTTAGGCCTCTTCAAAATGAGTAGGCCTAGCTTATGTTTTATCAATTTTACCATTTTTTCTTTTACATTATTATTAAATTTTCTATAATTGTGCTCAGTTTTTTGTTTCTTATTTCTTTCCAATATACTCCTTCTTATTACTTTTAAATGATTCTTTACATCTCTTTTAGTTATTCTCAATTTTAATCTTTTAGTTCTCAAATCATTGATAAGCCTATTCATTTTTAATTTAACATTCATTCCAGTATCAACTTCTTTATCTTTACTTATTTCCACAATAACCTCTTTATAAATATCTCCATTAACCTTTTTAACAATTCCAAACTCTACAACATTAGGCCTACTCTCTACAATATTATTTCCTGAAATATAATCGTCGCATACCTCCTCCACAACTACTTCATTTACATTTACTATTTCACTCTCACACACTGTTACAATAGGCTTTTCAAACTCATCAACTTTACTATCATTTACTTTGGTCACACTATTTTCTACTTTTACAACATCTACTTTACTGGTCACATCGTTATTCTCTTTCGTTAACTTGTTTTCAAAAGATTCGGAAATGTCATTTACTTTACTATCTAATGACTCTATTTTTACCTCTAGTTTTTTAGAAATTTCATTGAATCTCAAGTCATTTTCTACTTTTAAGTCTTTCATCTCTATTTGAAGATTATCTAATTTAGAATTTAAATTGTCATTATTTGTTTTCATTTCTGTTTTTAAATTGTCATTATTTGTTTTCATTTCTGTTTTTAAATCGTCATTATTTGTTTTCATTTCTGTTTTTAAATCCATTAAATTGTCATTATTTGCTTTTATTTCTGTTTTTAAACTTTCATTATTTACTTCCATTTTTACATTTAAATTTTCAATGTTTACCTTGATTTCTGTTTTAAAATTAGTTAAAAAGCTCATCATTTTTTCAAAATTATCCCCAGCAAAATTATCATTTAACCTAACCTCCTTCAAACTTTCACTAGGCTTATCTTTAATTGTCTCTTTCATTTCTGACTCCTCTACCCTACTTTGTACACTCTCATTTACGGACTGATCCAATTCTAAACCTGAATCATTCAGGCCTAACTCCTCTACCCTGTTTGCCATATTTTAAAATTTATTTCAACAATTTGAAATTAAGTTGCTTGCCACAACGCCTCAAAAATCTCCAAAATCGCCACGACATCCATTCCGCCTTCGTTTAATAGCCCCCTAGTTGGACGCCATTTTGTAACTTATGTTTACAAAAATAAAAATATTTTCTTTTGTTTTTCAGCCCCACGTTGGGAAAGCCATTTTGTAACTTAAGGTTACAAAAATAAAAATAATAATAAGTTATACTGTGTAAAAAAAAAATGGGGTTCGGTAAAAAATTAAAAAAGTACAAAAAATATTTTAAATCAAAATAAAAACGCTATATGTGGATTATCTAATAATTATCAATATCTCTCTATCACCTCCTTCGCTTATTCACCTTAAAAACAAAAGTCGTCGCTCATGTAATACTTAAAATCACTTATATACCTCCTAGGCCTATTGCCTTACTTCAATAATAAATCATCACCCACCTAAACTCTCCATAACATCTTTCTCCCAACTTCAACGTAGAACAATATCATATTTTTCACCTTACTTCAACTCACCTTACTTTTAAAACCTTAAAAATCACCTTCACTTGACTCCCATAATCTTAATAAAAAAAATAATAATCATAATATTCGCGATAATCCACATATAACCTCACTTATGCTCTGTTTGCATATATTTACTTGTAATTATTAATCACTGAGAAATATTTGTTAATTAATTTTATTTTCTTAGGGGTGGATACCTGGCTATTAAAGTACTAGCTAAATGGACATTTGTGGCTACATAAAGAAATTCAAGGCATTGCAGCAAGACAACTATTATTTACTCAAACATGATTAAAAATGAATATTTACAGCAATTAAAAAACATCAACATAATGATACAAATATATAAACAAATCAAAGAACTATTTACAGTTGTACAAAGTTTCGTCATCCATATCTTAAGCTATGACGCAATAGAAATCAAAAGAAGTTAGTTTTTTAGTAAAATGAAAAATTTTATATTTGCAGACTAAAAAATATGTCCTATGGCCATTATTACTTACAGTTTCACTTGTTATATTCGTCGCACTGTTCTTTACCTAGGATTTTTTGTCATTAACACAATTCACTTCTGAAGCCTATCTTACACCATCCCGCCAAAGCACATGGAAAAGTTATATGTCGAAAAACACTCAGTTTACTTGATCAATTCAATTTTCCATAACAACACCAACTCGAAGGTACATTTGTTTTAATTTGGGACCAAACTTGTCACCAATTTATAAGAAAAACTACATTTTTCGTTTACTATTACAACCCGGCTTTGTGCAATTCACATGAACTGTTACGCCATCTTGTTAGAAGTGTCAGTCTTTCTAGAACGAATTGTCGCGTTCCCTCTCGCTGAAAACCTGTCTCGAGTCACGTACTCAGGTTGTTTCCCTCTCTCTCTTTTTTATTGCTTCCATGATCACTGTATATGTTATCATACTAAGATCTCGATACATATTGAATTGTGTTATGTCCTGTTACTATTTTTTATTTATTAAACTGTTTATAATTTTAACTGCTGCTTTATATTGTTCGCTTATAACGCACTACTCATTGAAACAAAGTTTTTATATAATTTTCACATTCTACATACGTTCATATATTAATATGTTTTTTAAGTCTGCTTTTATATTACCTTCTTTTATAGTCTGCTTTTATATTCTATTATTCATTTATAAGAGAAAATGATTTTACTGTAATTATTTTGCGTCATTTAGAAATGTATATATAAAAATTATAAATGGTTAATATTATTTAAGTATTGCGTCATTTATTCATTTAGACCAAACCTCTGTGCTTTTAGACACTATAGGAAACAGCTGATTATTTCTTATTTTATATCTTCTCTGTGACATGGACGTTAGTGTCACAACTTTGTTATAATAATATTTTATTTTTTGGCACAGCATATATTAGTAAATTACGTTTCTAACTTGGCATACTTTTGATAGCAGACTTGTAGTAAGAACATAAAATCTCGTGTTTTCAAAATAAGAAATTTGAAAATGTTAAATGTTTTTATACAGTTCTATTTAGAACTAAATTACGAAACTTTTTTACATTTATGGAAAAAATTACAAAAAATGTTTACTACTTTTTATGTAGACTTAAAGTTAAACTTTTATTTTTCGTAACTGAACATTTTTTGTTTCTTGAGCTAATAACTTTCTAAATTTTATATCTATAATTTTTTTACTGGCATATACAAATTCTTTGAACCTTTCTCTACAAAAAAGCTATGGAACACTTTTGGATTGGGATTAATTTACTATTTTGGCGAATTTTTGAATAAATGCTTGCACACGCCAAAAAATCCATTTTCGTTAAAGCTGCCGGTTCTAGGGTTAAGAAATTTTATATTTTATTAAAGTTAGTACTTTGTAATACAATGTTGAATCAAATTTCTGTTTTTATACATATTGCTTACTGAAATACTGTACGCTTAATTCTTTATTTTGAACTCTCCGTATTTTTAGTATAAGAACCGTAAAATGTTCAGCATGATTTTTATATGTTTTGATTTTAATTTCTTATCTTTGTACATGTTTTCTATTGACTTTGTTTACTTAAAATTAAATGCTGCACAATTTGTATTCTCTGTTCACTAGTATCAATTTGTATTTCCTTGTTTCTTCTTGAATATTGGCCTTACAGTGTTGTAAAGTTCTTGGTTCATTTGAATACACCTAACCTTTCAGTTAGCCCTGCAAAAAATCTGGGGAACCCAGTGAAATTTGGAAATCACAATATTCGATAAATTCACCAAAGATACATAAAGTAGTAGTTTAAGAAATGAAAATTTCCTGAACCCCCCTTTCTGTCACTTCCGGCAGTGTTCCGGAACTGGAAAAATTACGAGTAAACCCCTGTTCACGTGACCATTTAGGTGAAAATGGGCGTCATCGCTAATTGTGAGATTTTGAATAAACTCGTTTCGATCTTCAAAAAATTCTTGAAAACACGTAGCACATGCAATGAGACTTTGTAGACCATTTTGTTTGAACCGCCTAGATATCACCAACTGCTGAGAATGTCGCCTGGTGAAGGTTTCGGGATTTTCATCAATAATTTCTTGCACCCGAGCAGTGTTTTCCTCGTTTTAATCTGCACAAGGTCTCCCGGGACAATTAAGATCACGAACAGCCCCTTGTTGCTGAAAACGCGGAACCAACCGATAAATTAATTATTGGAGCACTAGATGCATTTCAAACATTAAAGAAATCCTTTTTTCTATCAGAATAATCAAATAATACCTCCCAAAATAAAATTGAGCAATTTTTTCTTCTTTCTAAATATATTAATAATATGACTTGCCGTCACAATAATAGTCATTTTCTTTTTACCATCGCATTTCTGTCGTTCCGGCTATTCAGCCATTAACGAGTGCTTGCTGGGTAGTTCATGTTGTCATTATTAAAAAACGACAGTACACCTTCTGACAGTAGCCCTTCTACACGAAGGAAATAAAAATAAAATTTATATAGGTTTGTGTTACGTATCGTGTGTTTGTATATTTATGTATTTAAAAATAATGGTAATGGGAACTACCCAGCAAGCACTGGTTAGTGGCTGAATAGCCGGAACGGCTGCAATGCGATAGTAAAAATAAAATAAATATTGACTATTGTGACGGTAAGTCGTATTAATATATTTAGTATTAATCAATAGTCGGAATGGCGATAACAAATATGTATTTTCTTCTTTACTTTGAGCTGAGTCTCTCCATTAAAACATTTTTAAATAAAGTTTTTCAAAGCCAATTTTGTAACAAAAAGTAAACTTAAATTAAAATGTTATTCATTAGTTAAATCATAACACTGATTATGCCCCAACCTTTAGAACTAATTTGTCACACATATGACTAAATTTAGTATTTAGGCCCGGTTCTACAATTTCCCGATAGTTACCTGGCGGATAAATTTAACCTGCCGACAAATCCACCCGATAAGTATATTGCATTCTACAATGGGTTTTTATCTTGCCGATAACTACCAGGAACTTACCCGATAGATTTACAATTTTACACGTAGGTTGGTACACTTTGTCGATTGTGATTGGTCGAAATATGGTTAAGGAACGCTGAAAAGCGAACTAGTCTTAAAATACATTATATTGTGAGCTGTGAAGTGGAAGAAGTTTTGTGTTTATCAGATAGTGATTTCGTTAGTTTGTTTCTGTGCTGTTTTAAAACATTTCAGGTTAAATACATTTTATTAAAATAAGTTGTTTTGTGCTTTTCTGACTGCATTCGTTTCTGATTGTTTCTGTACTATTTTAAGTTAGGCTTTATAAGTAGAATGGGAGAACCCAAAAGGAAGAGAACTGTGCATTTTAGTTTTGAGGAGACTGACCTCTTAATAACGCTTGTCCAAGAAGGACAAAGCGTTATTGAAAATAAAAGAACGGATGCAGTTACATGGAAAGAGAAAGAAGCCAAATGCGATGAGCTGACTAATATATTTAATGCAAAAAACATTGGTCTGCACAGAAATACGGCAAGTTTAAGGTCGAAGTACGAATGTCTGAAAAAAAAAAACAAGAAAAGAATATTCTGAGACAAAAAAAGAATTTAAAAAAACAGTTCGAGGTGGCAAGATGGCAAAAAATAACCTCGATCCGTTATCGGAAAAAATAGGCTAGTTGATGGGTGTCAGTCTTACTGGTTGCTCTTCCTACTTCGATAGTGACAGTGGAAGAGAAGTTGAAATTGAAACATCAATAGAATTTGACGAGACTGAGCTCATTGACATGCCCCTACGCCCTACAGGTGCAACTTGCACAGAGATTACACAAGTTTGTGATTTTTAGTTTGTACTTTAAGTTAGGCTGATATTATTTTGTAACTAGGTTTTACACATTTTGCACCCAACATGTTTAAAGGCAAATAGTTGAGGAAACTTAATTATTCATTTATTAGTTGGCATAATAAATTGGTATAATTTACTATACACCACCTCGCCTCTAGAATTTAATTAAAATGTTGGTGTACCGGTAAGTTTACTATTCAACCCTAACCTAATATTTTTGCAGACAACGACGTTGTTTTACATTCTACTATTAAATGTTGAATACAGGTAAACATACTCTGACTAAATACTATAGGTTAGAACCTTTTCGGTTTTTTTTTATTATTTTTTTTTGCATTTCTGCTGCCATAGGAAATTAGGGCCGTGTAGTAAATTTACGCCCATATTTCCATAAAAACGTGAAGTTTTTACACAACATGGTAAAATGACTTATCTCCTAACGATAAATATGCTGTACACTAACAAAAAATGATGCTTGATATAGTTTCAAGTCATAGTTAATACCTGATTACATTATAACTTTCACACTAAAAACAATAATCCAATTGTTTCCAATTTGTAAAGCTAACACATTGCGTACTTCATAAATATATAGGCTTATACAAATTGCTAAAAAATTCCACAAGTCCTTCAAAGTTTGAAATCACAATTTAACCAGTTACTAGATTGCCTACTATGTGGTTCAGTCAATGGCCTTCAAAAACAAAAGTTTTCTGCATAGATATGAGTAGAGAAGGCATATCTGTTTAAAACTTAAGCTTAAAATACAACATGCTATGATATTTTCCCATTTTTTCATAATAGGCTATGTCATAGAATGTTTCACTATATTATAATTTTTTATCATAGATCTTTTTTTATGTGTTGCTGCTAAACAATTTTCACTTTAGGATTAATAACAGTAAATTTGTTGATGGATTGTGAACATTCACTCTACAGACACTTAGTATGTGGTGTTTAATTAATTGCTTTACCGTTTTTTGTTTAGACTTATTTTTATTAATTTGTTATTTCAGTCCCAATACATTTTTTTAAATAAATAATGATGTAAATATAAACTAAAAGTTTTATAATGTAGACTTTAATATTTCAAATATTTATTGCAGGATAATGATGTAAGCACAGAGGAAAAAATACTTCCAAATAATAACTGTCCAACAGGCCACATTTACTGGGGGAAGTGGACTCCACAGGCATTGAAGTTCCTACAAACCCAGTGTTGTTAAAACAATCTACGGAATTAAATGGTATGTATTAGTAGTTATAAATATATTTGTTGTAATAACCCTTAACCGTCCCAGTGGCAGACTGCCCAAAGTGACGTTCTCTCAGGCGCAAGATGCAGCTATTTCGACAATTAGCGAGAAATTGCATACATTTGCATTTTCGATTAATTAATTCACTTAGAATTATCCAATCGTAATAAAACTGGCACCATTGGAAAGGAAATGAATTAAACTTTAATTTTTGTATTTACAACTTTTTCGTAAAACTTATATTTACATATGTAATCATCGTTTTAAAATATGCACATCGGTCTACAGCTCTTTCCGTATGCGAATGTGCATACAATTGTACTGTTATTTCCCACTTCTTCAACGTTTAACACCATCTACAATAATGTTTTTTTGGCAATTATAACGATACCATTGGATTCGTCAAGATTTTATCTTTCTGTTGGTGTCTTCCTATCAGATGTCACTATAAAACTAGTATTTTTTCCAAGAATTACTGTAAACCCTTGCGATTGGACCGTTTCTCAACCAATGAAACAGCCCATTTGCCAACCGATATTGGGAAGGCACTGCCTTATGTTTTGACAGATTTCTTTACACCATTTTGTACAGCAAAGTCTGAAGTTTTTAACGGTTGAAAGTAATCCAGAAATAACCGGTTTTTTGTCTGTCTAGACGACAGTTGAAATGAACGTTCTAGTGAGAAACTCTAGCGCGTGGGTTCCCACGTTATTCAAGTGTCCCTTCCTATAGGCAGAGTGTAAGGTAGCGGCTTTTCATTAGATTGATGTCATTTTGTTATTCAAATAAATATAACTCAAACACTTTTGTGAACTAAGGAAAGACAAGTATACCGTTCTTTTCTTTGATTTATCCTCTACACTTTGTTATAATAATATTTCATTTTTGGGCAAAGCATATATTAGTAAATGACGTTACAATCTAGGCCTAGGTTTGTTACCAGTCGTGTACTTAGAACATAAAAACTGTTTTTTTCAAAATAAAAAATTTGAAATTGATAAATGTTTTAATACAGTTCTATTTAGAACTAAATTCCAAAACTTTTTTACGCTTACGAAAAAAATACAAAAAATGTTTACTACTTGTTATGTAGGCCTAAAGTTGAACTTTTTCCTTTCGTTACTGAACATTTTTTGATTCTTGAGCTAATAACTTTTACAATTTCAAAATAAACTAATTTTTAGTGGCATATTTGAATTCTTTGACGTTTCTTCTACAAAAAAGCTATTGAACACTTTTGGATTGGGGTTCATTTCCTATTGTTGGCAAATTTTTAAAAATATGCTTGCAAAACGCTAAAAACGGGCTGGCCAATTTAAGCTTTAACCGTGCCAGTTCTAGGGTTAAAGCGCTAAGCTAAAATATGGGCTGTCGCTCATTTAAGGCGATAGTTGCACATTAAGAAGCCGGTCAGCTGCTTCTTTTTTCCGTTATACAGTAGAATCCCATTAGTCCGGACTTCTCTTTAAATGAACAGTTTATTAATAATAATAAGCAATTGTAGTGTAAAGCTGGATTTACACATGTGGTACTGTGCGCGTACTGTACCGCTACTGTGTCGCGACTGACTTCGACCGTCTCGATTTACACATACAGTACTGTGCTCATACCGAACTTTTGTCAACCGTAGTCCTCTTCCGTTCGTTGACGGGAAACGTAGTGTCTATCATTGATTAAGACGAAGAGAACGTAATTGTTGCCTGCTGCTTATATGAAGTACCTAATTCACTGCCGATCTCTGTCCGTAAATTGTCTTTTATAAGTTATTGCCATAGTCTCTATGACTTAAATCGTAGAGAGCGTGATGTTCACGAACAAGTAAAATTAATTTATCTTCATTCATTTCAAAATTTAGCAAGATATCACAAATTATTAAATTTAAAAAAATAATTAAATTTGAAAAATTAACCGTAAATTTAAAATCAAGTAGCCTAATGTTCACCAACGAAAGCATATGTATTACAAATAGATAAAGGAAGAAAGTATAAGTAATTAGCATCAGGAAAATAAAAAACTCTAAAATGTATAATTGAACAAACTGGTAAAGTAACAAAACCAAATTTGAACTTCTGTGAAGGTAATATCCGACCAAATTTTTATTTCTACCCATAAAAACAGTAACTATCAAATTTAGAGACCAAAATTAAACAGGTAAAACTATCGTTAATATTAAAATATAAATTGTTTGGCGAACTTGAACATTTAGGACTTTGTAACACTCAGTAATTTTTAAGCATTTCATTGTATTAATTAGTTGTAAGATATCTATTATTCTGATTGCATATTTAATAGGTCAAAACCCTTTAACTCGAGATAAAAGAGACATACATACATATATTGTTATTTTGTATATATAATTAGTCATTTGTTTGATATACAATATTCAATATTGTTTAAATTTCATAAAAAAGGTGCTCTGTAAAGGTTTGAAGCCTAAGTACTATAATATATGAATTCAATATATTTCTTACACAATAAATAAGACTTTGTTACAACAAAAAGCCTATAGTTATTGATTTCTTAGATAGGCCTAGTTTATAAAGTTATTCTGTTACAAATCACTTACCAGCTGGTGGTGGATTATTAAAAGAATACAAGTAAATTATCAACTATTACAATTTCGGCGCACCAAAGTGTGACCATTTAACTTGATCAAATATTAGGAAAGTTTTAAACATTAGTAATGTAACAGAGAAGAAATTGTTATATTATAATTTGATGCCGCAACGTGTGGCATCTTTTGCTTTTGAAAAAGGAGAGGAAATAGATTGAATATAATAAAAACCTGTTAAATTATACTACATACAAACAAAAAAACAAAATTTACCTCTTTATAATATTATATAGATTTAATAACTTTTTAAAAAGCGTACATACATAAAGTGCAAATAAATTTAAAACTATTAATTAAAATTTTATGAAAATAATCTTTAATAGTTTTTTGTTCTTTACCTTTAACCCTGAAGTGGCGCGCCCAATTTTTTCAACCGGATCTCGATAAAAATTTGTATAAGCCTTAACATAGTTAAAATTAACCTTTCTAATCTTACATACCTTTCAATGGCCTCTTCCACTACATATCATATTCCTATGCCTGTGATATTTCCTCTCCTCCAAAGTTTGCTTCTGGTTCTCAATTCTTTCGTATCTGGTCTGAATGTTCTGGCGCGCCTCCTCACGTTACTGAGTTCAACTAAGCTTATTGTTATATTTATGTATATATATTTAGTGTTTTACATAGGAATATGTAGTTAACTAGGCCATTGAAAGGTATATGTTAGGTATGTTAGGATATTATGTGAACGAGGTAGGTTAGTTTCAACCACCCTAAGACTTATTGACTAAACATTATTATTGAAACACAGACAAAAAGACTGAACCCCTCTTGGGTTAATAAAGTAGGCAAAATGAAATGTTAAAGAATGACATGCTAATGTTAATTTTGTACATTAAAAAAAAAAAAATAAATAAATATTAAGTGTTTTCATTGATGTTTTTACGTTCTTTTATGATCCGGTCCTGATTTAAAACACTAAGCCTGATTTTATATGATCATAATGCGTCATCGACATAACAATATATCTGTATATTAAGCAGCAATGTAATGTGTTTTTGGCATTTTCAGTATTGTGAGGAAAATGTGATGATCCAGTAATAGAAGATGTGTCGGCACATGTTAAGTTGGTGGCAAATTGAGTCGTTGCAGTGACGATCATTATGACAAAGCTATTCACAGTTGGAAGCCCTAAACAAGAAGGCAAACAAATAAATGGTATTTATAAACTCTATTTAGCCAAAACCCCTGGAAAAGTCAGGTGGTAGCCCTAGTGATTATGTCCCTATGGTAATATAAAGTCTGTATTTGAGTCTGTTGATGTACAAGATGCATTGCAAAAGTAATGAGAATGATTTAAAAATTGAATATTTATTTTTTTTAAATATATAATCTAATGTTATTTCTTTCAAAGTATGAGCCTTGTGAACGGTTCCAGCAATTTTTCCACTCTTCGTAGCAATGGGCAAAGTCATTTTCTGTAAGTCTATTGAGAGCCCTCGTCACAGCTTGTTGAATGTTTTCGATTGTCCCGAAATGAGTCGCCTTGAGATGCAATTTCAGCTTTGAAAAAGAAAAAACTCTCAGAAAGCCAGATCTGGACTGTAGGGTGGCTGGGAATGTGTTGGTACGTTTTTCTGAGCCAAAATTGTTTTTATGGACAGGCCGTTGTTGAAAGACGCATAGTCGAGATGAAGGATCCATGAAGAGGCGATCTCCGGTCTCACCCTCATTCCGCATTTGTTTAAGGATTTTTTCTATAAAAAGTCCGGTTGGCTGTGGTGCCTTGAGGTATGAACTCTCTGTAAACAACTTCTTTTGCGTCAAAAACAAAATCAACACCGTTTTTCACACGTGCTTTCTTCTGCTTTGGTGATGTTGGATCGGGGTCGTACTAAAAAAACCCATGTTTCGTCACCTGTTATCACTCCCGTCAAAAGATTTGGTTTAGTAGACAAACGATCAATGATTTTCTCCGAAATGTGGAGACGGCCGGCCTTCTACTCTTTAGTCAAATATTTCGGAACAAATTTTTCGCATGTTCACTTCTTCCATAACAATTCGATACACGCTGGTTTTCAGCAACCCCATTTAATCAGCGAGAAGTTAAAGGTTTAGGGGTCTGTCTCGGTGAAGAACAGTCTTAACACGGACCACATTTTCATGAGTTCTTGTTGTGGATGGACGTCCAGAATGTTCATCATCTACTACATTTTCCCTGCCGTCCGTGAAGTCTTTGTGCCACCGATTGTTAAATTTGTGCATTTAACAGAGCACTTTCTCCATAAGCTGTTTGGATTATTTCTAACGTTTCCGGTCCAGATTTATTAAGTTTCATGCAAAATTTGATTGGCATAACGCTGTTCGAGGTGGCGCTGCATCTTGTCTTGTGACGACAAGAAAATAGAACAGGCTCTTATAAATAAAACTCACTCTACTGAAGGTCATAAAGCTACTGTTAGGTGGCCAGATTATGTACCTGAGGACACTCCCCACTCCACGCCAAATTGATTGGGTGGGCGCTACTAAAAATCAGTCTCATAACTTTTGGAATGCACCTTGTATAAGGGGATACGAAGGGGGTGTAGAGGACATGGAGAGGTGGGAAGCATTTTACTTTGGAAATTTATTCGTGGTACTTAGGAAGTAAACATACTAAAAGTCCCCGCTCCTATCCCTGCTGCTTCATGGGGAGTTGAAGGTGGAAAGGTCCCTTTTTTAGTTTTTTCGCTTATTTCTCAAAAACGGTGCGTTGTACAGAAAATTTGTTAAAATAAAAATTAAAGCTGACAATATTTTCTTCAAGATTGTTTCATAACATATGTGTTCATTAAACATTTTTGATATGGGGTTGCTAGTAGGGGCTGCGAGGGTTTTTTGATTTTGTAAATAGGTTTTTTAAGATTCCCCCCGACGGTAAATAACATTTCCAAAATCAGATTTTGCATTACTCTTTATGTTTTTGAATAACACAAAGTTATAAAACTAAGTTACTAAATAATATTTTTGAGCACAGCGAACGAATGTGTTA
>JAGFPH010003210.1:0-15033 GCA_018207615.1 Philaenus spumarius | reverse complement strand
TAACTTTACTAAAGTAGATCCGGGAGGTGCTGCCCTCTAGCGGAAAATAAAGTAACTAAAACGAACTAAATAAAGTAATATTGTAGTTGGGTCCACAATATTTTCAAATGTGATCCAGGAGGTGCTGCCCTCTAGCGGAAAATTAAATAACTAAAATGAACTAAATACAGTAATATTGTAGTTAATAGTTGGGTCTACAATATTTTCAAATGTGATCCAGGAGGTGCTGCCCTCTAGCGAAAAATTAAATAACTAAAATGAACTAAATACAGTAATATTGTAGTTAATAGTTGGGTCTACAATATTTCACATGTGATTCAAGAGATGAACTAAATACAGTAATGTTGTGAGCTTTTAGTTTGGTCTACAATATTTCAAAGGTGATCCAGGTGGTGCTCCTCTCTAGCGGAAAACCAACTAAGCTTCAATATTTAATAGATCATTTTAAAAAGCTTGTCTACAAGGTCCTGCTCTCTAGCGGAAAATAAGGTAACTATATAACATAAACTAAATACAGTATAGTTTTGTCTACAATATTTCAAAGAAGATTCTGCTTTCTAGCAGCAAACTAAGCTTTAATATTGAATAGAAATGTTTAATAAAAGTATATTTTCTGTCAATGTTGTGCTGCAACTTATTAGAAAATGTTTTAAGCTTTGTATTTTTTTAGCTAAAACATCAAATTAAATCATTGTCTGTTTCTTCTCAAGAAAGTATGAAAAATTAACCTTCTTTTGAAAAAAAGTTATTCCTATTTAGATACTTACTATGTTCAGTATATTGTACAGTTCATAAATATATGAATAACTTATCTTTCTTTTAAGGTTATTTATTAATAAAACAATTTGCAAGTATTGAATTTATTACTAGGCCTACATGCAACATCTTTTTTATAAGTATTTACTCTACAAAATGTTTTTTCGTCAACCAAACTGTCTTGACTCAAACAAAATGCAAAATAGCATAATTGAGGTTAAAAAAAACAATTAAGCGGGGGCGTTTAGTAGGCCATAACAGTGTAACCGTAGAACAGTTTATTTTATTCAACAGGAAACTATTAGAGGAATTTGCTAGGTTAGGCCTACATAATTTATTTTGATTTATATTTTAAGAGATAATTTCTTCTATGCACATTTCTTTTAAATTTATTTATTTATTAAATAGTTGTAGTTTAGGCCTACCTATATATAAATTGTATTCACATTTAAAAAAACTATATTAGGCTTAAATTCTTCAGAAAACTCTTAATGGGAATTTTGTTACAGAAAATTGGTTTAGGGCGAAACACTTCTGAAGGTATTCATGGTAAAATCGGATCGTGTATTCCACCGAGTCAATTCCACACACTCCAAGGCAGACACAGTTTTGCATCTCAATCCATGCTTGTTATGATTAAACATGAGCTATACATTGGTGCATATTATGGGAGCAACGTACGTATATCACAAGTAAATTGAACACCAGGTTAGAATCTATGTAACTGTAGCAGTCTGGGCGAGTGCATTTGAAGGGCAATTAAATATGCTCAAATGTACGGAGATCTTTCAAGCATATTATTCTGGATAAAATGTTTCTATGTTCAAAAGACTCTGGATTAAAGTTTGTCTATTAAATGGTTGGCCTAATAATGTTTGTAGTTATGCCAGGCATTGTGAAATTCCTTAATATTATTGGCTAAACTCTACGCAAGACAGAAATGTTTTTAATATTTGCTAATATATATAATATGCAGAATTTAAAATAAATTACACAGCAGGTAAACCACACATTCATGTAAACTAATTTTGAAACCAAAATACACTTGCTGAGTGGTTACATAACAAATTTTCCCCAAAAAGTAATAAATCAATTGAAAGATGTTTTGGCAAATGTTTATCACAGCCCACACTTTACAAATGTTGCCGTGGTAACAGGGGATATCTTACCAAGTTGAGTAGCTTCTCTCTTTTCTGTCTCTTCTTTTTAACTGAAGCCAATCTCAGACATCTTAAGCTATGATTATACATTCCTTCAAGTTACAAGAACAACCTTATTACTACAACTTAGATATTATTTTTCTTTATTTTTACAAACAAATTGTTTTACAACAGAAAATACAAATACTTGCATCATTTATTATTTATGGTTATGTAATTCCAGCCTAGGCCTACGTTAGAGTAAATTTAGAAATACTAAACATCCACTTATTTAAAACCAAATAAATTCCATACCATATTATTTTAATAACTCATCTTCGTCCTTGAATGATAGTTTTAAAATCTCGCCTATTTTGTGTAATTTTCTCTTGGTGCTTGAATCCTGTTAAGTTTATAATTGTTCAATAACAATATTTATAGATATTTACGTTGCAAGTGAGGGAACTGCTTCTTTATATCAATCGAAGGGAGTGTTTGTGGTTGTATAATCCCTGAGTGATGTAAAGAAGCAGTTATCTCGTGTAACGTACAATAGCTTACAGGATGTTCTATAAATTTGTACAATAAATAAAACCAACAAGACATTTTAACTAGTATATTATTTTATAATTAACCAGTTATATACACAGTTTTTGCATTTCTCAACATATACATTTTCATAATCTATTATGTATAGGCAGGCCCGGATTAGCAGCTATTTACGCCCTAGGCCAAAGTTCTAAATTATGTCTGTTCCCGGGGGTCTGGAGGTGTAGAATTTTGTTTGCATATTTAACTGTAAAACTTTAGAGCTTCTTATTTAGCTATTAACACAGTTTTATTTTTAGCCCTTTTGAATACACTTTTAACTATTTTCCAAGAAAAAAAAGTATAGGCTCCTATCAATCACGCAATAACATCGATTGAAATGCCAAAATGTAAGAAAAGCAAATACTTGAAATTTGTAGTAAGCAGAACCTTATAAGATATGACTCAACTTATTGAAAATGTGTAATTCAACAATTTCAATGTTTCACATACACCTTTGTAAGTTTTGTATTTTAATAGAAAGTTGAATATGTTAGTTTGAAAAAGTTGCATCTGCACTTACACCCTTGTCACTCACAATTTTACTAAATTTGACTATGACAAGGTTTTAACTGCATTTTGACATATTTTATGTACAATCAGTGGGAAGGAATCTTTTACTGAAACCCACATAAAAAGTTAAAGTATAGCCGAGTATTACATAATGTGGTAATTTAGTTTAAATTTTATTTATAATGAAAAAAGTGTTAGCACTTCAAATATTCAAACTCGTTTTTCCAAAAATTATGGTCGGACCTTGTCAAACCAAAGTAACGAGATATTGACTAAAAAGAAAGCATGTTGAAAAATAAAACACACTATGTTAGGATTAATAGATTAGGTTTAAGAAATGAATATAGATGAATATAAAAATAAAGTTTAGAAAAGCTTAGAATTTACTAGCCCAAGACGAAAACACAGAAAGTGGAGCAACGTTGAGTAATAATGCAAAATGTTATGAAATAGCTCACTCAAGTTAAAAAGACACACTTGGACAATCTGACAAACTATAAAAGGGTTATACTGACCTAGAACCGGGACCAGTATTTTTGTGTGCCAGGCGGAGAATCTGTGGGACAGAGCTAGTTTTCCTGTGAGGCGGAGAAAAAGCTGTTGGTCGGGAAGCGATCATTTTGGCTACAAGAATTCCAGTTGGAGAGCTTTGGTGAATAGGTAGGTGAACAGATTGTCAGATATCCATCATAAAAGTGTTTATGTTTCTTTTTGTTGAAATTAAAGTAGAAGTTCATTCGAGCCAGCATTACACGAGCATAACTATTTCTTTGTGTGTTTCGTCTTGGGGTAGCATTGCCAAATTGATTAGTTAGAATAATAAAGATAAGTTGATTGGTGTTAAAAAGAATTAGTTACTCATTATAGTGTTTGTTTATCGATTGCGAATAGAGTTGAGCATAATAAAAAATAGTTACTCATTGTAGGTTTGTAAGGAGACCATTGAACCACTCTATAATAAAATAGAATAATTGTAAACAAACGAATTGGTTGATTTCTATGATTATAACCCTTGAACCTTGGTGATCCGTAATTTTGAACCCTGGGCAGTTGGGCTGAAATTTCTACCCCTAACAACTACTAAATAAACAACACTATGTATTTACTAATGACAATCAAAACATGTACATAGTTTTAAAATACTCTCCTCAACAAACTCCTCTCTCTTTCAAGGCCAGTTCAACCCGAATGCTCGCTACTCACGCTCGACTAGAAGTACAAAATTTTTTGTTTTCCCCAGCGATCTGCATCTTAGGCCATGGCCTAAGTTGGCCTTATGGGTATTCCGGGCCTGCTTATAGGCCTACTCGTTTTTATAATATGAAAAAACAAATTTACTTTTTGTTAGTAGAATTCAGAAGAATACGATCTATGAAAACAGTGTTATTTAAACAGTACGATTTTTTGTATTAGTAATGAAATTAATCTGCTATAACCAATCAGCTGTTTGAAGCGTGATGTAATTGTAACTTATAACCTTCTTTAAATCACTAAAGATGTAAAGTAGATCAGTAGATTACTTCTGGGAGAGGGCAGTTTAACACATGGGGTAAATTTGTTTATCCAGGGTGCAAAGTCGAGTTTGTCGAACGAGATAAACATTTGACAGGTACCTGAGGCGTTAAAATTTATCGAGGGTGACTTAGTAAACGTTGCAGCCGCAACGTTTATCCTACGGCTACATTTTAAATTAGTGTTTTAGTTTTTAAAAACATCTGTTTCGCTAAACAAAAAGTGATTGTAGAGGTTAGTCCTACAACAATCAAAATTTGCAGAAAATCCTACCTGTTTATTTTGCGCCCTAAGGTGCACGCACACTCGCTCACATAATATTCAATATACATGATACAGAGTATGTTCATATTCACCCCTAATTAATAAATTTAGCACCAGCTATATAATTCAAATTACAGATATAAATAGATTTACAGTAATCCTTTTCATAAAAAAAAATCAAGCCCCCATGAGCAAACCCCCTTCCAACCATGCATTTGTTTACTGTTTCAATTAAAAATTAAATTAATTTATTAATTCCCATCTAACTTTCCAAGCAACCTTCACGAATTTACCTAATCTCTCCCATTTGGTAAAAGTTCAAATTCCTCCCGATTTAAACTAACTGCGTTTGAAAAAGCACATATTTTTAATAGATTACCATTAAGTGCAATAACTGTTAGAAAGTTCAAATGGCTAAAAAATTACTATAACCCTCTTTCAGTGGCAGATATTTTTCCCATTGAGCATACAAGAAATGCCAAGTATAGCACCATATATGTTTGTAAGCAGGACGTTAAACTCCCCCCCCCCCCCCCAAAAAAAACCATATATGTTGTATCATTAAAAGCCAGGCAATAATTTGCAACATTTAAGCTGTTTTAAAAAACTACCATAGCCTAGCTACGTTATTTTAATTTGTTCATAAAAATACTCTAAATTATTTTAAAAAACTTACTATTACAACACGCAGAGAAATATTATTTAGTAAAAGTTTGACTTTCATAAAATTTTGCGATGAATTTTCCTGTTTGATATAAAATTTGAACTGTAAAACAAACCTCACTCAGAAAAGTATTCATTCTCAGAGCCGGATTGAGGGGGGGGGGGCAAAAGGGTGCAATTGCCCCGGGCGGCACGTCCAGGAGGTGGAATAATGGGATTGAAAAATTGTCCATAGTGACATATAAATATATATAAAAACATAAAATTTAGATATCATCAGATCACTTTATTTTTATACTGGTGTGGTTTTACTAAACTATTAGAGAAAGTTTACACAAATCCTTGCTTTACGTAAAAGTAAAACAAGCGTATTTAAATTCAATAACAGAGCGCTAATTGCGTTGATGTGAATTGCTTGTTTCATTGCCGAAAAACAAGCAGGTAGCTAGTGGAGGGGAGGGTGGCATGTGACCATAGATATGAATACTAGAAGTACATACCTATGCCCGTGACTCGTAGAGAAAGGCGGGAAAAGACACAAAGACAGTACCAGTTGCAGTTGACTAGCTGTGCATCTGCTGTACATTGTAAAATTTAGTTAGTGGTACAGTTTCAGTCTTAAGGCTCGACTCCCTAGATTCAAAATGGCAAAGTTGGCAACCAATGTCAATGTTAAATAACCTAAACATACCTTCACTCACTTTTAAGCATATTTTTCCAAGAGATTACCCCCTACATACAAACAAATAAACAAACCAACTTTACCTCTTTATAATATTATTAATAATAACCCTAAAGCTAAGATGGTAAATAATTTTAAATGTCAAAATCAAATTATTTCGTATATTTTATAACAGTGGTTATAATAAAGGTTAAAAGAACCAGCAAGGCTCAGGTCTACACTTTAATAAAAACTAGTTGACCCGGCAATGCTTCGCTATTGCTATTGCTTGATTTACGTAACCTAAAATTATATTCAGTTTTTGATCCAAATCAGTTGTTGATGAAAATCAGCTGTTGATCAAAATCAGCTGTTTTAAGCTTTTCATACGAACAGCTGTTTTTTGTGCCCCTGATAAAATCAAAAGAAATCTTTCTTCTTCTTCCTTAAGGTTGACCTTCCATAAGATTAACATTGAAACTTTGAGGGCCACTGGGGCGTATCCCTGAGGACCGATGTAAATTATAATGGGATTCTGCTCATCTACAACAGGACACTACCTTTTTCTAACGGTATGCGCGAATTTCTCCTACGATGCACACAAGCTGAGAAAAAAGGACGACAAGTTTTGGGTTTGCCTATTAATATATAGATGTAACTTAAAAGTTAGAAATTTAAATAATTGCTTCAAACGAAATATTGGAGCAAACAGCTGTTTTATCTGTTATTTTATTCAAATGGTTGCTATGGTAATAAATGAAAATACATGTGATGGTTCATCAGTCTAGGCCTAACCTAAGATTTTTTCCGACTAAATTTACAAATATTGAAACAAAAAAGGTATTTATCAAAATTAATTATAGCCTATGTTACTCATGGATAGTGTAGCTTTTCATTAGTAAAACTATTTTTTCAATCGGTTCAGTAGTTCCAGAGATTAATTACCCCCTACATACAAAAAACAAACAAACAAGTTTTACCTCTTTATAGTATTAGTATTGAAAAGGTGTAGAAACAATGACTAATGTAACAATGAATGGTGTAGTTAATCGATTTGATTGCTCTGAACAAAAGTCCAATTGTTGATCGATTTCACGTGTCATTAGATTTCCTTCTGAATTAAAATAATGTGATTCTAGAAACAGTAAGATGATTGTAGGAGCGGGATGTAAATTGTCTTACAAATACATAGTATTCAACTATGAAGATTACTTTGTTGCTTTTTGTAAAATGTTTTAAATATCTGCTACTTAGCGTAAGTATTAAGGCTCGGGTCCCTAAATTCAAAACAGCAAAGTTGGCTACCAATTTCAATGTTAAAATAACCTAACCATACCTTCACTTTTAAGCACATTTTTGTGTTATTTTCGTCAAAAAACGAAAGCTGTATTTTTTTCTTAAAGTAAAATAGATTGTGGGTGTTGATTGCTAAGGCTTTTTGCAACTGAGTAAAAAGTTAATAAAGTTTACTATTTATATCATACATTTATGAAAATAATAAAACAGTTTTTGAAAATGTTTTCAGCAATCAACATCCGCATATGACAGTACTTAAAAATGAAACCAAATTTTTAAATTTATTCCACGAATTAACGGAAAAAAATTACTTATTCTGTAGCATTGCTCTTATGGGAATCAGATTCTATATGGGGGGGCAGGGAGCCTCTCCGCTCATATAGTTTTAAATCAAATATACATTTTTGTAGTCTAGTGACTAGTGTTAGCATTTACAATATCTACCCAATCTACATTTACAGGTAATTAACAATAAGAATAAATTTAATTGAATACTTACCCCTTGAACTGTTCATTCTAAATTTTTGCAATGCCATGCCATTTTGGTGCGTGTTGCAAGCATTGTTTTTTTCAAAAATTCGCCAAATACAGTAAATTATACCCCAATGCAAAAGTGTTCAGCACCATTTATCTTGTTATTTATTATTGCATTAAACAGTGAAAAACAGCTACAGGAGCGGCATGGAGCTGACTTGCCCCCTCTGAAAAAATTCTCAGATCGGGCACTGTTCATTCAAAGAACTATAATAGTTTTGTATTTATACACACAAAAATAGATGCATTTACATATGTAACCGTGTCAGAAGTTACGCTTCTTTGGTGTGATTGAATAAATCAGATTTATTGTAGAAAAATTGATATTGTCAATAAATTATATATAAAAATTGGATGCATAAGAGACATGATCACATCAATATTTTGAAGTAACCGTCTAACCATTGCGGGAATAAAAATTACATTATAAACAGCAGGAATTAAATATTTACACCACTGATTCATAAAAGTTTGGATCCTCGATAGATTTCCTGTCAAGTATGTAAGTAACAGCACTGTTTTTTTTTTTTTTTACATTTTAGTTGCAAGAAAACATTTTTTAACACTTTCTGTGCTACGCCATTTTACGGTCCTATTAGGAATGACTAGCAAGAGGGCGCCCTCGGGCTTGCGGCTTTAACCGCTTCAGTCATAGGTCTTTGTCGTGTTCGACTCTATGACTGAGCACGGATATTACCGCATAACAAAATCTATTCATTTCATGCCTATTTTTTGTAAATCATTTTAAAATATATTAATATGTTATAAAACCTATTCTGAATAATAAAAATAATAGTATTTTTACGTAAAACACATTTATTTATTAATAAAAAATGTCAATAATGAAAATTAATTATATTATTGAATGATTTTTATTTATTTTTTAAAACAAGTGCTAGTAAAACTTGAATGTGTTTTATGTAACAAAATTAAATTTTGTATGTTACTTTATCCTAAAATGTGATAAATGAGGACAAAGCGAAAAATGAACTGTTAAGATTTAAGTTCTTTATTTTAAAATTTTTTGCTTTTCTCCTCTACTACGAACCATTATGAAAATATTTCAAAAATGTACATAATATGTTATTTTAGATTAATATAAAAATAGAAATCATTCATAAACCAAGAGGAAAAGAGAAAATTAGGACAAAGCGAAAAAATGAACTGTTAAGACCTAATTTCGTTATTTTTAAATTTATTTTTCACTAATATGGTGAAATATCTTATAAGAAGTAATAAAAATAATTGATTTAAATTAATAACTTACCTTGAATTGTGAAAATATTGGCAGAATGGTCGAAAACTTGGCTCAAAAACGGGAGTTTTTGAACACCCATAACTTTCTTTGTAGTCGATATTCTCCTAGGCTACGTTTGAGTTAATAAACGTATTAGTTGTGAGATTTTGTGTTCAAAGTGTATTCTATCAAGTATATCTTCTCACAAATCAAGCTCAATATTTATTTATTCTGTTTGTTTGATTTTTTGGCTAACGAACTGGTCTGAGCGACTTAGACTACCAATGTATGAACCAAATGGTACTTAAAATGAAAAATTTAGAGTGCAAACACATAATATATGTATAAAATGTTTAATGACAGCCCAAAATGTGTTCTGATGACCATGATCTGTGCTCAATTACTACTCATGACCTTAGGCCTCACCATAAGGGTCACTGCAATAGATTTTCTATGGAAATTTGCTAATAATGTATGAAACAAATGTATGAGCGCTTATTTTGAACTTTGAAAATAAAAATTGTTTCGATATTTGTATTTTCAAGTTATAAAAGCTTAATTGATTTTAAAATTAGGCCTACAACAGGGTGAAATGTTTTCAAAATAGTTTGCAGCTTGAAGAGCACGCAGGGGCTCTCATCTTTAATTTTATATGTAACAGAGAATTACATAAAACCTTTCAACTTTTACATATAGTATTATTCACCCGTTAAAGTAAAACCCAACCACAGCATGAGAGGTTGTGAAAACAAAACTAGTTCAACTACCAGATTTAACAAACAAATTGTCACCTACCTTAGTTTGTGCCCGATGACAATGGCACCTTACATTTATTTGAATAGCAAATATTTCCATCTAGCTTAAAATATATTTTTTCCTTCTCGTTTTTGATAGTAAATTACGATCCTTGATTTCAAAGCACTGTAAGGCAAATCCTCATTCCATTCTTTGATTATTCTTGCTCTTTATTAGTGTTGTCTTTCTTAATGCTGCCATTTTCATAATGTGGTATAAAAAGTTTCAGAGTGATTTTATTTTTGTTCAATATTATGTTTACCAATTCCTTTAGCGTTAAGAATCATGGTCTGCTGTTTATAACCTATTACTAAACGAAAATAAACGAGTCCGATTTGTTGGAGATGTTTTAGTTGATGAAAACTTGTTAAAGTGTTTCATCTGTGTATATTTATTAATGTGACTGTGTTTTAAATGATCCGACGATGACATTACAGATGTCGAAACCGGCAATACAATAAACCATTACAAATAAGGATTGACGTACCATAATAAGGTAATAAACTTTTGCAATTATTATACAATGCCGGACGTTTAGGAGTACTGAAAAATCTCGTATTTGATGGAGATGCTTGATTAACTAACCTTGGTTGGTGCAACCAAGCCTTAATACACAATCAAGTGTAACAAAATATACCATTTTGTGTGTTTAACATACCAAAAATATGGTGCTATTAACATACCATAAAAAATCTAACAATGTTATGAATGTAGGGGAAAATACTATGAAGGTTTGTTTTCTCATTACAATAAATGTCATGACAGTTTAACATTATTAAGACAATGTGACATTGGTATAGTTTTTAGATTGCTGTATCACAATATTCAGTGCAAGTCAAATAACAACAAATTGAAAATGCTGGACAGTAATTAGTTTTTAAGAATGTCGAGCATATGACGTTTATTTCTCGTGATACTAAATTAAGTTTAGTTTTCATTAATAGTTGCATGACACTAGGGCGCCCATGATTTTTCTTGGGGGTTAGACCAGGGTATGGGAAGTATGGAGTACCCTCCTCTCCTTCGGCAAAAGAAAGTCCGGGGAAATTTTTGACCTCACCGGAAAATTTTAAAATTTGGGAACCCAATTTGGCTATTTAGGAGAAATATCAACCCACACAGCATTCAGTCTGTACCATTACACTGCCAATGAATACGCAAAGCTGCATTGCGCCTTGAGGCTGTACCAAGTAGTGCCTCAGCAGCAACAAGTAGGATATATGTCAAATGAAACGGAACATAACATTTAAATATTTTTAAGTGCTAAACCACTTCTATTTAGGCCTAATATTGTCTTTCAAATAATTCTCTAAAAAAATTAGGGCCTACCTGACTCTAATTAATAATACACATATTTTCCTTTACCTGTGAGCTAGAGGGGATTGTGAACCCCGGGTATGGGCGCCCATGCATCACACAAACATTATGACTAATCACTCAAAAACAAATCTCAAGAGATACTTACCAATATTAATCTTTGATTCTCCTTCAGTTTTCCTGCTTTACCTGAATTGCTTTAAATTTTGTTCATTTCAAATCCAACTACAATCGTCAGTAGTTTATGAAATGTTCAAAAAAATTTTACGGCCATTTTGGCTATAATTCAGCCACTATCAAGTTATGTTGGTTGGATATTTTTTCTCCACCGTCATCAAATACATATAACAAATTTAACACAAAAACTACACTAACTAATAAACAAATTCCAATCCACAAACACTGAACGATTAAAATAGTTTTAAAACAAAATGTCACTATTACAAGATATTGAATTAGAATCAACATACCTTAAATCCTGTGTGGTCTTTAGGCAACCTACTTCTTGGGATTATTACTGGAGGCTGTAAAGGATCGATATTGTTTCTTAAACTCTTTGAGAATTGAGACATTGTATTGTTGAGGCTGTGAATTCCACAGCTGCAAATCAGCTGTGTGTATGTATGGCAAGAAATGACCTACTGTTTTGATATCCCTTACACAACAAGTGCATAAATCATGAATGAAAATAAAATTTAGAAAACAACTCTGTACAGTTATGTCATTCTGTCTTTCACAGTTTGTTCTGCAGGAAAGGCATAACATCCCTTTCTTTTTTAATAGCGCTGGATTTCCAAAGCCTTAGATTTTTTAGCGTTATAATTTTTATTGAAAGTATTTCAATGGCATTTTTTTAGACTTTAGTTTCATTTCATTTACTGTTTTCACTGGTGGTTGACGCTAAAATTTCACACGTGTTATTTTAATATAGGCCTACTTAAAAACTATACAAATACGTAAATAAACATTTAAAATTTTAACAGCAACAATAAAATTATAAACTATTAACAATGAATAAATATTTACATTACAATAACAAACGTACGAGAGCAAGTATTAACTTAAATCATGGAGGCGTATGGCAATAAACTTAATAATCGTATACTAATACCAGTCGCAGCATACTGTAGAAGATACCATAGTGTGTTAACTTTATTGTTGTCGTGAATTAAGATTACGTTAATAAATAATACAGTACATAGATGGGCTACTTATTTGGGCATTAAATATAAATGGACTTTTCCATTTGTGTTATTAACTATTTGTAGGCTATATTTTTATGTTTATAATTTGAACTGTATACAATAACACATTTGTACAATTAATTTCATGAGTATCATCCATGTAGAAGCCAAGCTGAAAATAGTTAATGTTCTAGGCTAGGCCTAACTAATTTCTGAAAAACGTTACAGGTATAATCAATAAAAAACATTCAAAAGATTAATCATTCAAACAATACACCCTGTCTACTTTAAAATTTATTTTGTTAGATGATAATTCTAAAAATACGAAGGTAGATTTCATACTCTTGAAATTTAAAGCTGTAATTAGCAATTTCCTTTGTACAATCTGTCTTTTACAGGCCTAAATAGCCTAGGTTATTTTATATAGTACAATAAAAATTATATTTATTACTGATGAGCTTTGAAGTTTGACGGATTATGGCAAAACAGTGTTGAAAATTATTTTGAACACAAACTGGATGAAGATTAGGCTCCCTTTCCCATATATTATCACATTTGACTGTATACCTACATACATTGTGTAAAATTGTGTGTAAAATTTTAAATAATTTTGTGGGCCTACTTTGTGAATCATTTTACTATTTTACTAGCAAAAATTGAAGTACAGTATCTTATATTTTATCAAGAAGTAAACATAAACATGTACAATTTTAAGCAATCCAATTATTACACTACACTAGCCAAGAATTAGCCTATTTGCCTACGTAGGTTATTTTAAGTTATGATCAATTCAATAGTTGATTCAAAACCAAAATTATTTATAGGCCTATTTACCAAGAAAATATAAATTTATTTAAAATAATGTTCTATAAAGAAAAGTAGTATCTTAATTTTTATAAAATAGCTTATACTTACTCCATGGTCAAATTCATTTCTTATAGCACATTTTGTATGCAATGTTCTAGGCTAATGTTGAAAGTTTGGTATCACAATATTATGTTGGCCGGATTTCTAAAAGTGATACCACCAGTTTTAGCACATTTAACTCTTCTGTTATTTCTTATTATTTTTTCGTAAGTTGAATTCCGAGTTAATAAACTTTAAAGTTTTAAGAATCAAATGTAATTTAAAAATTAAATGATATGACGCCTTTGTTGGTGAAAGGACACCACTGCCATGTGAATCTCGTATACACTGTTGTTGCCTGAGCAATCCATTTCTTTGTATCATCGAATACTGTAGTAAAAAATTAATTAATTTTATTATCATTAGTTTAGTATTAACAAGACATTTTGTTCCAGAAAAGTGAGTTATGTACATTCTAGTGAATTTTTAGAAGAAGTTACAGGAGTTTTTTTTAATAAATATAAAACAAAAACTAATTTATCTAATTAAAAACATATTTCATGTATATACATTTAGCTGTTATTTTATTGTAAGGTTTTTGATGAAATAAATAAAAAAAATCAATTTACTTTTTACTATGGTAAACAATTTTTAAAAATATTATCTGCAACAAATAATTACTATTATTAATTATTTAAGTATGTGTCTTTTTTTGTAATAGCCAATCTATAAAAAAATTAGCAAGCGATATGTTTTATTAAAATTATTATAAAGATTTTACAATAATGGTTGTACTTGAAAATATGCTCGTTTCTGTAACTACCAAAAACTGTATTTTATTTTATCACTTTTTATAAGGTATATTTTTTATTAGTCTTATATAATTTATACGAATGTATGATTGTATATTACTACGAGAGATAATGCAATTCGTTTAGCAAGTAAAACAGATTCTTTTCTGATGGATTAATAACAAACCGACAGCAGCTGATTTCTTTCAACATTGATTTTGTTTACATTTTTTATCTAAGACAATATGCCTAACACTAATATTTTGAATGTTATTTAAATGTTATTAAAATAACATAATGTCTATTTTGTTTTAGTACAATTTGTAAAAATGCTGTTTATGTGCTAAAAAATATTTATGTAGAAATAAATGTTATGATTATTAACACTAAATATTACTATAATTTAGTCTTATTTAATTTTGTTACGTTACACTGGAATGACAAATTTTGAATAAGTTATATGGTTAATATAATTATACATTGAAAGTTCTAGCATAATTCAGTAATTACATTTCAAAGCTATAATATTTAATGCTGCCTTTGAACAAATGCATAGGTAATTTTAAAGGTTGATGCCATCATGTAGGTTAGGTAGATCTAATAATTCAGTACTTTATAATAAAAATCAGTTTAATCGTTGGAGAGTAAGACATTTTTGTTTTTAATGTACAAGTTTACTTAGGTGATACAATTAAGGAAAGAATTTATCGTAGGCTAAAACACTACTTTATTCTGCAATCTGTTCTTGCTGAAAACAATAATTGTTAAATAATTTAAAATTATTTAACAATCAATCCATGTAAAACTAAGTACCGTACACATTTCAGTAGAAAGCATAGCTCCAATCAGATACCAAGTGTCATGCTAGGTGATAGTATACTTGATAAAACGGTTGGGTCTTCTAATCGATGACAAGTTGTAATGGCATGATCACATT
>JAGFPH010003209.1:147009-160069 GCA_018207615.1 Philaenus spumarius | reverse complement strand
AAAAAGGTCATATGTATTTATTTCGTCCGAGCAATGGTTTGTCTGTAAAAAATTCGATAATGCAGGTATGTATTTTGCAGCACGGGAAATCACTATAAGTTGAAATCTTATTCATATATAAAGCGTTGGGTCGTTCTAAACTGGCCGAATTTTAATATATCGAATTGAAACTTGACATAGGAGTTAAAATATATATTTTAAACATTTATGCTGAGTCTCAGCTTGTTAGCTTGAAAATTACCCGATCTAGAGCCACTTGACTTATCAATGGGTTTCTCGATTTTAGGAGTACCGGACCCACCAATTCATTTTAAACAACTCCAGTTCAGAAAATTTTCAAAATATCAGCCTGAAAGTTTTTTTACAAGTTAAATATATAGATTCAAACAAGATCAAGGATTAAAAACCTTTTTTATAATTTACTTTTCAAAGCACAAGTTACTTAAAAAAGTATAATTTTAGACCTTTTTAGATTTTTCATCAAAACGCTTGAATTAATCGGCTGAAGATTAGTCAATTTTTTAAATATAGTTTTTAAAATAAGTATAGCTAAAAACAATTGTGTTTTTAACTTCTGTACCAATTTTTAAATCGATATGTTCAAAAATGACGAAAATGGAGTCGTTGAGTCCAAAGGTGTTATAGTTAAAACGAGATAGGTAAAACAGAAGACTATTTTCAAGCGCCTCGTTTTTAAAAATAAAATCGTTCATACTTACTAAGAATATTTATACTGGTGTATTCAACTTGTAAAACAAATTTGATGTTGATATTCCAAAAATTTACGAAACTGGAATAGATTGAAATTAGTTCGTGGGTCCGGTACTCCTAAAATTGATAAAATTCATTAGAACCAATATTTACACAACAGAAAAGATCTCTTTTGTTATTTTAAGAAAGAATCTGACAAAGTAGTCGAATCCTACTTTTCTAAATCTAATAGTACAAACTAAACTGTCTTTGAAATATTTGTGTGATTACAAAATATGGAAAATTTTGTTGCCAGAAGTTCTAATAACTTTCGTTGAAAAGATTTTCACTTGAGGGATAAATTAAAGGTATTTTAGTTACAATTTTGTTTTCGTTTATGTCTATGACCACTGCTTCCTATACATATATACAAAAATATAAAGCATTGAATCTCTACAGATTTTCTTGCAGAAAATTTCAAAATGTATTGTCAACATAAAGTTAGAACACATGAGTGTATTTTTATTTAGCCATCATTAAATTTGTTATGTTTGACTTGTGGATGTTTGTTTGTGTGCTAAATGATGTTGATCTTACGAATGAATGAAAGTAAGAGAGTTACCATCGATTATAAAATATTATGGTACTAATTTTACATACATAACGGCTTCTTTTTTGCCGAAAAGAGGGTTGTTTTTCAAAAATTTTCAAAAACCGTTTTTCGTGGATCTATACAGGCCTACTTGACATGTCTGGTGCAAATTTGTTTGAAATCGATTGAATAGTTTTCGCTCTAGCTTTGTATACATACAGAGATACCGACATACATACATACGACATGCAGGCATACAGACAGACATTTTGTAAAAACCACTTTTTTTCGACTCATGGGATCCCAAAAAGGATATTTCCACGAAAATCTCAACATCGATTTTGTTTGCGATCACTATACTTTCTCTATACTATAGTATAGTGAGAAAGTAAAATGAAAACTAGAAGGATGATGACCACGTCATCGAAATGTACATAAGGATAACGTATTAAACATAACTTACAATTTAGTTGTTTAGTTATTGTTTTGTTCCTTGTTTTGTGGTTCGGTCTTTAATTTAAATCAATTTAAATATGTTTGTGAGAAAGTATGTGCCAGTTCCTGGTACCGTTTATTTCCGTTGGTTCCATTTTTATTAAAGCCTTTTAATTTTTGAGAGATGTTTAACCTCTCCCCAACAGTCTTAATCTTCAGGAGCACCTAATATGTTTAATAATTTTAGTTTTCTGAGGTGCTTTTTTTTTAATTTTTATTTCTGTAACTAGAAAAACTGAGTTATGGTCAAAAAAGGTAAAACATGAATTCTTGGTAATATGTTAACAACAAAAATTAGCCTAAAACTAAATTTTTGTTACAGCTCTACAAAAATTGTTATCTCCAAATATTTCTGCAGCTACAAGGACAACTGAGTTACCTACACAAACCTGAACACTTTCATTCTTGGTAATTGTTTACAGTACCAAATATCAGCCTAAAAATTTGTGAATACTATTTTACATCCGGATAGAACTGTTACATTGTACACATAAACAAAAAATATGCGAAATTCTGAACCGCATTGTGATCAAACTAAAATCGTTTTAAGAAATACATTTTAGCTTCCATCAGTATGCTGCGTTGTATGTTTAAAGCGTTTTGGTTAAAAGTTTTAACTGAATCAAATTAATATCGCTAAACTAAACCGTTAGAAATAAAGGGCAACTGTCAAACTACAGCCTCTTTCAATTTGTAAATTGTCATAGCCAAAATTGCTTAAGCTCAGTGTTTTTATTTAAGTGAAACTGTTTAGGTAAAGTAAAAGGAAACCACGATTTTTCCCGAAAGTATTAAATGTTTTCAATTACTGAATACATTTTATATAAAGTCACCAGAAAAGGCAACTGCTAGGAAAATAATTTAAAATATTTTCAAAAATATATCGGTAGTTTTTGAGTAGATTATTAATAAAAACAACTTAGTAATTTACCCCTTAAGTAGAGATTAAACTATTAAATTATATAGACTTATACGGTATTGCAGTGAATGCTGTTTGCTTTATGACCAATTAATAATTAAAGCAATATTATAGGTCTTCGGGTTGTGTTATACTCACAAACAATGTAGCTCATTAACTCTACCTATACCGCAATAAGGACGGGAAATTAACACAAGTGTTTACCTCCTATAGTGTATCAGGTGAAATTAATAATTTGGTTATTAGATACATAAAGACTGCTATTCGTGGTTGACTATAAAACTACAGATCACAATACGCCTCCCTGTCAATGTTTTGGCGTAGATAGTATGTAATTTAATAAAAATAAATTTTAAATAATGTTTAAATATAGTATATATCTTTATGAAATTCAAATGTAGCCTATATATCTAATTGAGGTTACTTTAGAGGTAGAATACATTTAAATATTTAACTGTACAGAATTTGTATGTAGAAATTGTTGAATAACGTTAATGTCATTATAATTATGCTATATTAGATGACTCGGCAATGCTTGATTTGAATCTATAAATATATATAAATTATTTGTTTTAAAAATGGATATTGGAGTTTAAGTCTTTGTAGTATTTATTACATTTAACTTGGAATTGTAAATAATACGTAAATCCCCGTGAAAAACACAGGCGGATTAATTAGACATCAGATATACATCATTTATACAAAATACTATTTAAACAACACACTTTATCTAGGCCTACCTAACTATATACAGACGGGGATTTTAACTCGGTAAAAGTGTACAATTATAAAGACTATAAAACTGTAGGAATATCGGTTAAGATTTTGTGTTTATGTATATTATTATATATATTTAAAGAAAAGTAAAAATATTATCTTTTAATTGCATTAATTGCCTGGATCAAAATTTGATCTATCAATATGAAATTTAATTCTAAATATGAAATATCTATCTTCTAAAACTATTTAATGATTTAGAAGTTATTAATATTATAGGTTTTGTTTGCGTATTACAGATGATGGGTGAAATCAGCTGTTATGTTATTTAAGTTATATTATTTCTTCTTTAAATGTTACTACACGCACGCTCGTACGTACGCTCTATTTTATATTAATTGATTACGATACAAAAAATATCGCTATCTGCCTACTTATTAACCAACTATGTAGTAGCAACCGTTACCATTTTGACTATCCTGTTTAAAACGAATAAAAATCTAGATTCAAACATTTAAGAGTTATATCGAGTAACCTTTATATCGCCTTTATTATGTTTAAAACGACCATTTTAAAGTGCATATATAACACACATAAACACAATTTGAAACCAGCCTGCCATTACATAATACAGAAATCGCATTTCAATTTCAATTTTTTCTTCAATTTATTTATTATTTTAACAAATTTTACATTTTGTATAGGGCAAGTCAAGTATCAATTCACAGTAAATAATATAATATAGAGGCACCTAGTGATAAGCCTACATTACAACAATCAGTAAACATATATCACAATACTGATCAAATACACACACATACTTTATTAAACCTCAATAGTTTAAAATTGATATATAAATAAAAACATCTATAATTAGATCTACATAATTGTTCTGAAGTATATGAGATCAGCCATAAAATGCATTTCTCACTAAAAACAGAATAAATAAAACAACAAAGATATCCTACAAGTAAATTACAAAAATACATATTATTTTATTCTAAAATCCTTACTTAAATTTAAAGAAATTGAAATAAAGTATAAACACACAAACACAGTTAAAATGAAACAATACAACAACACAATGCACAAAAAAAAGAAGACATCACATCTATCACAAAAGAGTATCATGATGCAGAAACTCATCCACCGAGTAAAAGGATCCAGACAATAGAAATTGTCTAAGACTGTTTTTAAAAATCCTGTAGTTTGGGGAATTTTGAATGCTTTTAGGAAGCTTATTCATAAACTTTGCACCAGCTTGTGAGGTAAGTTTACTGTATAAATTAATTTAACCTGTGCTGTCTGGTACTGTAGTTATGTATATCCATATTTTGGACATGATCACACTTGAATTAAAAAAATGCAACACTTCAAGTATGTAAATACATGAATGTGTAAGTACTCCATAATTCTTGAAATAGTTTTTACAACTTTGTCTTTTATGTAGCCCTGCAATTTTAGCTCTTTTTTGCAAGACAAACACTCTTTTCATGTTTTGAACTGATGAGTTTCCCCAAAGAAGAACTCCATAGTTCAAATAATGATACACTAGCCCATAATAAGCTATTAAAAGTATCGATCTACCACAGTATGGCTTCAAACTTCTCAGTACAAATATACCTGAGCTAATTTTTGCACTGATATTTGATGAGTTCAATACTTTTTTTAGTAAAAAGATTTATATTTACCAACTTTTATACTAGTAGTTCTGTGAACAGTAGACCTCGCTTGTTGAAATAACAAATGTGGTTTTGAGATTAGGTTAAAAATAGTGTGCCAGTAAGGAAGTAAGCACAAGGTTTAGCCAGTGGAACATTATTTACAATTCCCGCGATTCCGGGATTTCTAGTTCTCGTTTTTATTTCTTTTCTTGACCTTTAACTGCTAAAGATTTTCTTTTAGAGGCATTGAGTTTTATTTAGGTTAATAATGCGTAAGATATAGCTAAAAATATCGCGTTATAGAGGGACAACATACAATTAAATATTTACATACTTAAATAACTCAAACTTAACAATGTATCATAAGTTAACTTAAGTTACATATCATATTCCAATATTAGAAATAATGAAAACAAACGATGTTAATACGACGTGATAGTGATCTCAACCCATGTACAACACTTCCCACGGTGTCCTACGGCCATTTTTTGTAAGTCCTTTATTGCCACGAGGTTTCATTTGTTTCGTCTCATTTTGTAATTCAAGCAAAGCTAAGTCAAATACAGTACTTTTATCAAATATACAATGATAATTTACAGGAATACAGTTCAATTTTTTGATTTATCCTCTACACTTTCTTATAATAATATGTCATTTTTGGGCAAATGATATATTCCTAAATTACTATTCAAAACAGGCCTAGTTTTGTTAGCAGTCTTGTAGTAGGAACATAAAAACTGGTGTTTTCAAAATAAGAAATTTGAAATTGATAAATATTTTTATACAATTCTATTTAGAACTAAATTACGAAACTTTTTTACATTTATGAAAAAAATTACAATAATTTTTACTACTTTTTATGTAGGCCTAAAGTTAAACATTTTCCTTTCGTTACTGAACGCGATTCTTTCTTGAGCTAATAACTTTCTTAATTTTACTTCAATAATTTTTTTTACTGGCATATATGAATTCATTAAACCTTATCTACAAAAAGCTATGGAAAACTTTTGAATTGGTTTAGAATAAACGTATAAAAACATGGTTGAAATACAAAAACTTGGATGATTTTAACCAAATTCGAAGTTTACGGCCATTTTGTGAGCTTACCGTTAGAGATACGGAAAAATCAAGAATACAATTTTGTTTAAAATTTAATTTGCTTATAGCAAAATGTTATTATTTTTTAAATTCGACTTACGGTTAAGCCACAAACTGGCTTTGGAAAAAGCTTATCCTGAGAGAAACGGTCCGGCCGCCATTTTTATTTTATTTAAGATGTTAAAAATGAAAAATGGAAAAAACCCGTATATATACATGGCTCGGCCTAGGAATAAGGAACATTCATGCAAAAAATCATCACAATCGGTCAAGGCGTTTGGCCGTAATCGTGAGACAGACACACAGACATACAGACACACAGACGAAATGCCGAACGGTAGAGTTAAAACGGAGACCTCGCTTACGCTCGATCAATTAGATAGTGTAGGGAAAAGTAAATGATTCGCATTCATTATTTACCTAATCCAATTCAAAAGTAATTTAATAGATCTGATATGAACTAAATAGAAATCCGTGTCAACTTAATAAGAGCTGAGTTAAATTAAGAAACATTCTGTAATTTAGTGGAACATCAAAAACAGACAATAAGGCAACATTACAAACAAAATTAGAATAGTGTTACCATCCGTCGTCAATTTTTGATATTTTTTTTACAATATCTTATAGCTTATACCATACAAAGGAAAAAAATAATAGGTATATAAGTAAATATCAAACTACTAACGATTGTTTGATATTACATTGTGTATTATCTATATATATATATATAATCCAAATACCACTCACTCACCACGAAATCTCAAAAACCACCGAACGGATAGGAATGTAATTTGATATGTAGCTTCCACTAGGGCCCTAGGCGCTCGCTAAGATAGGTTTACAAAAAATTAGAAATTTTAGGGGGTTTTTGGGGTCAAAAGTTACTAAAAAGAACCACAGTACGGATTGAAATGAAATTTGGTATTTAGCTTCCACTAGGTGCTCGAAAAGAAAGGTATCCAAAATCTTTGAAATTTTAGAATTGGTTCGGGGGGTCAAAGTTACCAAAAATCACCATAAGAAATAAATAGTGTAATATATTTATTGATATATTTTTTTTGTTAATATACATTTAACTTTGATTTGTCTATCCGTTCAAAGCCGGATCGGGCCTGATAGTCATTTATAAAAGTTACTTTACACCGACAGAATTTTCTCTTCTATTCGGACACAGCTAGACCTAATGAGTTAATTTAATCACAAACCAATTAGAAATGAAATACAGCCAATTACGGGAAAATGTTATTTTCAATTGCATTAATCAACTTGATTAAAAAGGCTAATTAAAATGGTTCGTTCGTATTTACTTTTAGTTTAATAAATTTTAAAAGTGTTTTCTCTGTCCTCATTTTAAACAAAAACCATAAAATCTATTAAGTGTATTTTTAGGTAGATTTAAATTAGGTCAATGTAATATAGTTCTATATGTATGCATCTTCTCATCAAGTAAAAAAGACGTAAACAAACTGTTTTGGGGCTTCAACGTTTAAAACGTAATACCACCGTGAATTTGTCAAACCATTGTATCGGTATGTATACCGGAAGCACATTATAGCATAACAGATACACGATATTCATTTCCCTACGGTATTACACAAGCAATCTATTTTAACGAAATCTAGAAACAATGGAACGAGTTCAGTCATGCGGAGATCTAACTGATATTCCCGGGTTTCATGGGAAGCTGGTGGCCGGCGATAATTCACACGCTATGAGTCCTTCTTATTTCTGAAAATAACATTCACAAAGGTAGAAACGAGATTATGGACAAATGTCTGCGAATTCAACATAAAAATGTTTTAAATCTATGTTTTGACGTCGTTTCAAAATCAATACTATCGTTATGAAAGAAGTACGTTTTATAATACTATTGCACCACCTGGTAAAATTTGAAATTACATGAGCCAACAGTCTGGACTAACACGGGCTCTTTTCTACCTTAAGTTTATTTTGGTATGCGCCAATAAAGCAGCTATGATTGAATTTAGAACAGCGGATTACATTTTGTATGTTGTAAGGCCACATTCCTTGTTGGTTCTTAACAGAAAGTTTTTATCGTAGAGAATTAGTTTCCCCTCAAACGAAACATTCCGTTCCTGTGGTCCTATTTTGATAAGATCTGCTAAAGAGTTTCAAGAACAATTTTACAAGCAGCCGCCAAGTGACAACTTGTTTAAGTGTTGTTGACAAGATCCATTCGTAGGGCAGTGTTTTGACCATCTATTTTGGGGGAATCAGAGTTCTATAAGGTCGTGTAAAAAAAAAAAGGCCAAAATAATCTCCTGTTTTTATGTTTTAGTAAAACCCCAACAAAATTTTATTCTAGTACGAAAAGTTTCAAAAAAATATTTACTTTTATTCAAAAGCTTACTGAAAGTCAAATAAGTTTAGTGCAATAATGCATTACTAATACGACTATTGATGTTGTATTTAAATATATTGCGACGACAGTCTTTGCGACGATTCATCTGTCTGTAGGATTTCCCTACTTTGTCACAAAATAAAGAGATTATATACACCTACTGGAAGTATAAGGCAAATTAATTTTAATAGCCTAGGTGATATAACTCTGGTTAAGATAACTATGCCTATAGTCACCTTAATAAAAATTAATTTATTATATTCCTTCCAGTTATTCAAGTTACTATTAATTTTAAATATGCTTAGCTCAGTAATTAATTTTAATTTTATTCGACAATCTCTGAGGAGTGAGAACAGTGGAACTGACCTTAGAATAATTAAATTATTTGTGCTTTGTGAACCTACGTTGGGAATGCCAACTTTGCGTTTTAGCCCTTCGATATTGATCATACACTGAAAACAACTTATCATATAGGATACTTAGATAATAGGAATTTCTTGAACAAGGTAAATTATTTATATTATTTTAAATAAAAAGAAAATTTATTCAATAAAAAACTCAAAATTCTTTGTGGTTCTTGCCACTACAAAAATACAATTTTTAAACTAACTTTACTATTTACATCAATTTATTACCTCTTTTAGGTAGAACCATTTATTATTTATTTATCCTTAATTATTCCTTCTTTTAATATTTATTATTTAATTATTTAATTATTAAAATGATTTTAAATATTTAATTTACAAGACTGATAATTTTATATTTTGAAAAACCTAATTTTACTATCTCAACCCAGTATCAATAATTATTTAAATTTAACTCAGGCAATAATTTAATAGGGGACATCGTAACTTTTTTGACAGACCTTTTATTACTGCGACCCTGGACTCTGAACTCCTTTCCCAGGAACGTTGATGGAAATACAGCTTCCCTGAAGTCCGGTTATCGTTGGTGTGGTTGAACGTCTCCCGTGGTCTCAGTTTCTGCCTGGTTTGAATTTCCCTGAAGTCTTCTAGCGCCTTCCCTGATTTGGTTTTCGCTTCTTATTCCAGTAGTCCTTCAAAGTCCATTTGGTGTTCCAGTTATCGCCATTACATCAGTCCTGTGATTGTCGTAGACTACGTCATTTACAATGGTTTAGACGCACCTGCTATATTACCAATTATAGCGTAATTCACTTAAACTGTTCGACTGTTTTTTCACTGTCTGTAATGATAACCGATATAACACTATCTCTGTTCGTTTATTAAATTGTATTTACGTTTGATAGATTTTTATAAAAACTGTTCGTTGAAATATTATATCTCATAATATTATAATTAATTAAAATGTTTACTGTTCGATTAACACATTTCGTACGGCTGCCTTTATAAAACACTGCTTCTATTTAAAATAATTACTTTACTTTAACATCGCAGATTCTTCTAACACCTATCTATTCCAATAGTTAATTATACACTGGTCCAGCACATCTCTACTTAGAGAAAAACCTTTATAGAATGTATAACGAGTGATCTACCAATCTGGATTAACCATGTGATCCTAGTAATCCGCGTCTGACGCTGTACTCTCCTTATATCGACTCTTTTGAAGCCTTCCGAGTACCAACTATCTCCCTTCTCTTTCTATCCCTTTTTCTCCATCTCGCCATGCGACTTTAATTTTTTTCTAACGTTCTTGGGTTGGTATTACCCCCACTAACTTCTTAGTTCGACATTGCATCTTGCTATCCGCTTCTCCCTCTAAGGACATTTTATCCTATTGTTTTACTTATTTTCCCTGTAGTTTTCCTGGAACTGCTTTTATGGAATTGCGGTTTTCGTAACCGTATTCCTGGTACATTTTTCTTTCTTCTCAAACTTGAGTGATGGTCGTACGACGTTTGGTTCGCTTATGGCGCTACATCTCGTTTTCCGCGGTTTTTCCTCGCGGAAACTTTCTGGTTTCGAAGGAAAATCTTTTTTCTTTTTTCTTCTCTGTTGGTTTTCATTTTATAGTATACTAGCCAAAATTTCAATTCTGTCCGATGATTTTTCTTCTGCTTTTGGGACTTGTAAAATTGCCTACTTTAACATTTACTTTTGGATTTGAAATTTTACTTTAAAATTGATACTTTAGATTGAGATTTACAATTTTATATCATTATTACTTTCTTAACACTATGTTATTAATTTTATCACCTTTTTCATTTTATTTTTATCAAAATATAGGTGTGAACCTTTTCACCTATTATTTTAATTAATTAACAATTTACACAATTTTTATCTTATAAAACTTGTACTCCTTTAATACTTGTTTACTTTTTCATTTTTTCTTTTTCATTTTTTCAGGTGCTTTTTCACCTTCAAACTTTAACACTTATCTCTAACTTTTAAACTACCAAAAATTTCTTAATTTGTTATTTAACATTTTTTATTCAACTTTTCTTACATTTTTCAAAAATATCTTTTTCATTTACTTTTGATCAATTTTGAGAATTTTCTATAACTTTAACTCTTTATAACTTTACCATTTTTTACTTTACAAAATTGTGACTTCCATGACCAATGTCTACACCTCCCGTGTTTCACATTTACTCATAAAATTCAACAATTTTATAATTTTATTTAACACCTTATTCCTGTATAAAATAACTAATTTTTCTAAGTCTTTTAAACAACTTGAAACAAGCTCCAGGACAAAAGTCCATCTCTATTGACTCAGTACAGTTGGCCGGGACTTGTCGTATTTTAATCTAGTTAAATATAGGGTGCACCTCAACTTCTGCTATGAAATCTTGATTTTTGCATTTTGTTACAAAACTCAATTTTTCACACATTGCATAAGGCCCATCCGTTGCAATATATATAATACAAATGAATTATTGTTCCTTTTTAAGCGCATCACTTGAGAACGGCTGGCCCAATTTGGCTATTTTTTGTTTTAAAATGTCCGTAATAGTCCGAACTAGGTTTTTATATAACGAAAAATTTGAAAAGTTTTCCGAAAAAGTTTAAAATTTGGAAAAACTAAACAGCCTCTTTGTATGGACTCAAAACCATAGCGCACACAAACAGCTGTTCGTATAAAAAGCTCAGCAAAACGTCATGTTTGTTTACATTCATTACCATAGCAACTTTACTTATCAGTTAGTTATTCCTCAAAACCAACAGATTTTTTAGGTTATATTGACCTACTTGAAGCAAACAAAAACAAAAATCAACTAATTCTTACTATATTTGAATTTAATTCAAACATTGGTTGTTACATAATAAATTATATATTAAACAGCTTATTTGAATCAAAAACTTAACATATTTTTAGGTTAGGCCAACAATAAACCAAATCACGTTGATTTGCAACCAATTGAGCTAATTTAAAATCAGGTTTTTACAATTCTTCACAACTATCAGTTTTTTTTTACATTTGGTAAAAGCAAACAAAAGGTTTACTGTACTCTCTATAGGCTTAAACGTTTACAAAATATAAATATAAATTTGTGTAGTAAGCATAAAAATCATTTTACAATTCGATTACTTAAGTCAATGTAATGAAATGGAATAACTACCCTATAAATTAAATCAAGCAATAGCAAAGCATTGCTGGGTCCACTAGTAACCTAATATTCGTAAAACATTTGTACTTTTACTCAATGTAATATTTCATTATCTGGTTTATTCTGCATGTTAATAAAGTATTATCAGATATTTTAATTAATATCAATAATTAAAACTAATATATTAAAACTATGTTTTTGTCCCAGACGATTGGGTTCATGTTGTGGCCCCTGCAAGCAGCAAGTTTCAAGCAGCACGGATGACTTCAGAGGATTCCAATCAGTAGAAAATATGAATGATTCTCTCGTAAATGCTATTTACTTAATAAGCAAGCTAAAATGGCTTCACTTTGAAAAATGGGAAACCCTTTACTCTGTTTTATAAAACATCATTTATTGAAGATTTGCCTTTTGAGACTATTGATTTAAAAAGTAGGCCGACCAAGCCCCACTTTCACTCTAACACCGTTACACGAAACACCAGCACTAATAGCATCGGCAAAGTATAATGATCTCCAGTCTTTGCTCCTATTTATGCCAAATATACACCATGAGTTTTAAAGGAATTTAAAACACAAGAAAAATGAATCAGCAAGAAAAACCAAAATACAAAAGAAGCAGGCCCTAGCTCAACAAGCAATAGAGCCGAAGTGACAAGTGACAATGAACTTGTGTAACGGGCCCCGCCTCGCTGGGTTCGGCTCTCCTGTGTCCGAATCCTGAAGCGGCGTTTTCCCTGGTCGGGCTGTACCTTTCTGTCCTCGCACGGACGTACGGGCGTTGTCAGGATGGTGGATGGCGAGAAGGTTCGTTAAAGAAACGGTAAACTCATGGTCGATTTCGAACGTTTATTAAACCATTTAGTACAGCGACTACTCTGTTGGTTCCTATCCTAAAACTAACATTACGCCATGAGGCCAAAGCAAGATCAATCCCCCATTATTATTGAGTCTAAACGCGGACGCGTTCACTCCCAGACTAACTGATG